>ML386866.1:0-116171 GCA_005239525.1 Nicotiana knightiana | reverse complement strand
ATGAAGGAAAGGTAATGTTGTTGACCTCTATGTTAGAGTAGTTAGTGAATTGTGAATAAAGCATGGTATTTGTGAGTCGATTATTGAGGCGAGGATGTCACACCTTTGTGCTAGAACTGTTTTAAATATTCGTGGTATAACGTGTTAAGAGATTTGCTTAGTAAGTATTGTACATGAGTGTAGTTTGATTGCTCAAGGACGAGCAAATATTTAAGTGTGGGGTATTGATGAGAGGCTAGAATTAATAGTTTTACATGTTATATGCCCTACATTTTATGTGCGTTAATGATAAAAATACACTGTTTATGTGCATAATCNGTGATATAGGCATTTCTTTGAGAGCCAGCTATATATATTTTACCCACCTAATTTTTATGTATCGTAGTTAACCCCGCTGAGCCAATAATCCTGTTTCTTTAACAACCACATTACAAGCCATATCCCTTTGTTTGAATCGATCATATATTTGAACCTTGTCACCTCTCGTAAGCACTGAAAATGAGATGAATTATGGAAAAGTTAAAGTGTGGGGTGGTAGGGTGGTTTTTGAGGGGAATAATTGAAATAAGGAGAAAGGTGCATTGTTTGGAAAAGTAAGAGTCACTTGAAAAAGAAAAAAAAAATATAAACAAGAAAAGAAAAGAAAAGTAAATAAATAAAGTATAAACAGTTGTATTTATGTGAAAGAAAAATATATGTGGTGACTCTTAATCTAATTGTGCTTAAATAAGTACGGGGTAATAACATTGTTGTGAAGGTGGAGTTTGGCTTAAAGTGAGTTTGAGGTTGAATGTTAAAATTTATGTATTAAAGTGCTTTGGGAGGTGTAGTCACTCTTATATCCAAATGTATCCTACCCGTCCCGCAGCCTACATTACAACCGAATAAAGTCCTACTTGATCCTAGACTGAATGAGCTCGATTAGTAGAGTATTACACTATGGGTAAGCCTATGGTGCATCTTTTGTGGCATATGAATGTTATTTCTGAGAGCGAGTGAATTCTTTCTATCTTGAGTTCCTAAGTGTTCTTAAATTTTATTGTGTGAGGAACTAGCTCTTTGATTTGGTGAGGGCACATGATTCATGAAGGAAAGGTAATGTTGTTGACCTTTATGTTAGAGTAGTTAGTGAATTGTGAATAAAGCATGCTATTTGTGAGTCGATTATTGAGGCGAGGATGTCACACCTTTGTGCTAGAACTGTTTTAAATATTCGTGGTATAACGTGTTAAGAGATTTGCTTAGTAAGTATTGTACATGAGTGTAGTTTGATTGCTCAAGGACGAGCAAATATTTAAGTGTGGGGTATTGATGAGAGGCTAGAATTAATAGTTTTACATGTTATATGCCCTACATTTTATGTGCGTTAATGATAAAAATACACTGTTTATGTGCATAATCGAGTCTATTTCATGTGTAGGTGAATTGGAGATAGAAACCGAGCTAAATGGATGCAAATACATCGAAAATACACTCAAGAGGCGAGGAGGAGTGCACCGGGCTATAACCGGGCGCCAGAGCCCAAACGCCTGACCCTGCCTGGCGTTAGCCAGGCGTTAGAGCTGAAATGCTTGACCCTGCCTGGCGTTCGCCAGGCGTTAGAGTTGAAATGCCAGCCTTAGCCTGGCGTTAGCCAGCCGCCAGGGCCCAAACGCCAGGCCCTTGTTCCGGCTAAATTCGAGATTTTGAAGAGTTTAAGTGTCTCCCGGTTGGAATAGAAGTCTCCTACACGTTAAGGGTTTATCCCAAACATATGAATAGACCCCCAAAACACAACTTGAAGAGAGGAAGTCATCAAAGTGAAGAAAAACCTGTGGATTACTACTCAGCAAAGCAAAAACATTGATTTTTATCACCTTAGTTCATTACTTTGTAATTCAATTATGCAAGTTATTTTAGATTTGATATTTATGAATATGAGTAGCTAACTTTCTTAATCTATGGTTTTGGTGGAACCCGTTGGGGGACCAACTTGTGGTGATATTAATATAGTTTGGTTGATTGTTCATCTCTATTTGTTCAATTACGTTCTTCTTGTAGCTAATTGAATGGCCATCAATTAGTTGTGCCTAATTAGTGTGTATCTACTTGAGAGAGATTGCATATTTAGGTAATTGTTTGAACAACACCACTCCCAGAGTATAGACGAAAGTCATAACCGAGGGTTTAGAGGTTGGATTAGAGATAACGATACCTCGGGTGCAATCTAAAGTGAACTGTAATGCAATCTAGCTAGCGTAACTTGAGAGAGTGCGTCTAGTAAATTATCATAATTACTTGAGAGAGATTTATGGTAGATAGAGTGTTCATGATTGATAGAGACAACTAATCAAACTATAAGAAGTATCCGAGAAGTAAGTTCACCAACGGGGGAAACCATAACCTTAGACCTTTATCATCATAATTTACAACACATTGTTAGTAATTCCTAGTTATTATTATTGTCAGTAGAATTAGTAAAAAATCACCAAGTTATATTAAATAGTCTTGAGAGAATTGATTGAGTAAAAGTTGCGTATTCTAAAGACTTGATTGATACGTAAATTCCCTGTGGGATCGACTCTGGGCATAATACCCCGGATTATATTTGCAACGCCCGTTTAGTCTTTTATTAGACATAGTTGAGCGTGATCAAAAAGTAATAACTTAGGTTTAAAGAAAGCTGAGAAGGAACGAAAGGAAGTATTCAATCAATGATCCAGACTTAATTACATTATGAATGCACTTAATAGTTCGAAGTATTATCCATGCAGCATATATGTTGAAATAAAAAATTGAGTCCAGGTCATAGACAAAGTATTAAATTTTAAAAAAGATTGTATCATGGATATTGCATAGCGTCCATGAAAGGCCAGAGTAATAATTAAATGCCATAAGCCGCAGATCGGAAGATAGCTTAAGCCTACATAAAGGTTGATCAGAAGGAAGAGGAAACTAAAGAGTTACGTCAACCAAGTAAATCAGGAGTATCATTATTGGCCCAAACAATTAAAGAAATCGTGATTGAGAACATTGCAGGATCACTCTTAATATCAGAGGTACAAGAGAGACAATACAGTAGCCATATTTTATAACGACTCTACGATAAAGCCAGTTAGAAGTGTACCAGCCTCATAAGAAGTCAGTATGAAGCTCTCATCGAATCATGTAAACAGGTGCAAGTATTATAATAGAAGTTCAAGTTGTGGATGTGAATTATACCTATGTGGAAGAGAGGTCATGAAAGAGACAATAGATGTGATGTGAGATTTAAGGTATGTAAGGTAAAGGTGAACAATGTACGAGATACTCAAATACGAAATGTTTTGAATCGTCCATACTTCGGACAAAAGGCTAGAGGCCCTAGGATTCAATATCCAGGAATGATAGCAACAGTGTTAGTGGCATATCTTCCAGCCTATGGTTTCTAGGTACCGAGAGATATAGCCAAGAGAGTAAAGAAGAGTTAGAGACGATATGATGTCTCGCTTGATGTTCTAGAATAGAATAAGGGAATCTATGGTGCAAGCAAGTTGAAGAGAAGTTGCGAGCAATATAAATGGATATATGTTGGTCGCAAGCTAAAGTATGATAGAGAGACAAGGTTTTAGTAAGATAAGAATAAGGACAAGAAAGGGTGAGTGAGAAGGTAATGAGAAACAGATGAGTCCTCGGGATTAAGCCCATAAAAACAGGATAGCCGATGGATTCTCTAAGTTATGGAAAGCTCAGTATAGCTCGAATGAACTCAAAGAAATCTAAGACTAGTAGCATTTGGAAGATATGGAATGTTGCCCTGGTAGTAGAAAGGTGTAATTGTGATAGATAAATGATGACATTTGAGCCTTCGATTGAGTAATGATTTGAGGAGGATTTTATTGATTGTACTGAATTAAAATACCCACGTAAGGTGAGTCACATTGAGATGCTATAAGATACGGTTATGGAAGCATGGTATCACCCTAGGTGGATCAGGCTAATCATTTTGTACATTCCCCGATGAGATGTGAGACTTAGCGGCAATGTTACATAAAAGGTCAAGTTAATGATGGTAAATTATAAATCAATATTAAGGTGAATCAACAATGAATGGATAAGAGTTAAAAAATATGAGATGAGAGTAGGCCGTCATTTTTAAGATGAATAGTAATGAAGAAGCGTTAAAAGACTTAGTTTATGCATATAGGATAAGCAATGAGAGTAACCTGGAGTTTGGTCGCAGACCTCAGTAACAATAAATTGAAGTAAGGGTTATTGTATGGTATGGCCTACTTAGATGTAGTAAAGCTAATGACGCCCAGAGGGATAACCTGACATAATTTTTTATATGTTCACTAAGTGAGGCCTGGAAATTGGCTAAGAACTGGAGGAAAAATGAGAGAAGCGTCGCATAGGCGCACATACAAAGTTAGAGTCGTACAGGCTGCATGATAGAAGGTAGCAACAATTACAAGATTGGAAGGATCCCGACCACAAGTCATGGTATGAGAAGAGGCCTAAAGGGAAGAATGCCTTGGGCGTTGGATTTATTAAATGAACGGTTTCCTAGATGGCAAGGAAAGTACTAAAGTTTTCGGGAGACATAAGTTATGAATATGATAAGTGCATCAGTCAACATTCGATGAAGAATGTTCCAAAGGGGGAATGATGTTACGCCCCGCAGTATTACGTTGATATTACGCCCTAAAGTATTACATTATGGTGATATTACGCTCCGCAGTATTATGTTACGACAATGTTACACCCTATAATATTATACGTAAAATTGTCGTAAGATAATTGACCTCAGTTCAAGGACAAGATTATTTGGAGATTATAAGTATTCTGCTATTTCAAACAAGTGATGAATAAATCCGTGAAGATGAGAGGGCAAGTAAATCGAAGAAAATGAATTTTCGTTGAAGTTTGACATTTTGAGATAAAATATAGCCCGAGCTAAAATACTTGGTACTTATGGACTAGTACATACAAGGTACCACATGACCATGATAGTAATGTGTATAAGGTGTGTTAAAAATGAGTAGTATTTGATGTAATTTGAGATAATTTCTAATTATGTAGACAATAGGGTATTATTGGCTGATGGGGATTAACAAATTAATTAAGGAACTAAATGGATAAGAATTGTGAAAAGGATAACTCCCCGCAGCCCTCCACATGTTGCGACAAACCACCCTAATATTCATGACTCATTAAGTCATTAGAAAAGGTGGCAAATTAAGGTATGTGGTGGCTGCCACATCCACATATAAGGCATCTCAAACATTAAGATTTTGTAAGTAAGATGGGTAAGTAAGATTTTGTAAAAAATATTTTGTAACTAAGATGGTAAGTAACGTTAGTATTTAAATATGCATCTGCATATATCCCAAAAGCACGTAAGTTCTTCAACAATTCAAAGTAACGTGAGATTTTGTAATTATGAGGGAGTATGGTCCAATCTTTCTCAAGAATATCATATGAATTTTTCCCCTACTCTGATCCGCCTTAACGTGTTTCCTCGCGATTGGCATGTGTTAGAAGGATTGTCAAGAGAATCGGCTCAGGTATATTAATTCTAAGCCCTTCCTTCATTTAGGCATGATCTCATAACTACATATGTTTGATAACGAGGCATAAAGAGAAATTCATATTCCCGAATTTATATACATTATCCTAGTCTCCTAAGTTATAGTATTCTCCCTTATCGGGACTTCATATTTAATTGAGTATTGTCTTCTTCCAGTCAAGAGAGTAGAGAGTCTATATATACAGTATTACACTATATTTTCACTACCGTTGAGCTATAATCGTGTGACGACCCAAAGGGTCATCACCTATTTTATTACCCATTCCGTACTTTCGAGGCCTTGAAAACCTCATATGTAAGTCCTCAATTTGCGTGCATAGTCCAGGCGCGTAGCCGGACCTCTCAAATATGAAATTCTGTGAAAATGCTAAGATTTGATATTAAAATAAGTAAATTTGACTCCGGTCAACATTTTGGGTAAACGGACCCAGACCCAAAACCGTGATTTGATGGTCCTGAAGGGTCCGTAGGAAAATATGGGACTTGGGCGTATGCTCGGAATCAAAATCCGAGGTCCCAAGCCCGAGAAATGAATTTTTGAGTAAAATTGTTTTTTGAAAATATTTAAGGAAATTGAAAATGAAATCTGATTAGAAAGCGATGGTATCGGGCCCGTATTTTGGTTTTGGCACCCAGTACAGGTATTATTTATGGCTTAAGAACTTTCTGTAAATTTGGTTAAAATTTGATTTCGTTTGACGTGTTTCGGACATAAAATGGAAAATTTGATATTTTATGAAATTTGATAGAATTCATGGATTTTGAGGCTTAATTAGATGTATATGATGTTGTTTTGGCAATTTGATCGCACGGACAAGTTCGTAGGACGTTGTGTGAGTTATCTGTGAAATGGGGTATCATTCCGAGTTATATAGGTCAGTTCGGCACGTTGTTAGCGAAGTCTAGAAAACTTAAAATTCCTAAGATTGGTTCTTGAGGTTTAGGGGTGTGATTTTGCGTTTTAGCGTTGGTTTCAGTGTTCCGAAGGCTCGAGCGAGTCCATATTATGATTTGGGACTCGTTGGTATATATAGACTAGGCTCGGGTGGGCCCAGGTGCCTTCCGGGCACCTAACGAGACTAAAAACCAGCAAACAAAGTTGCTGGTGCACCTGCTCTGGTGTGACCGCAGGAGCAGTTACCCAGCATCGTAGGTGCGAGACTGCAGGTGCGGTCCCCGGCATCGCATGTACGATCATCAATGGCCTAGCCAATTATCGCAGGTGCGGAACATTTCTCCCAGGTGCAAGACTGCAAGTGCGGTCTCCACTCAACAGGTGCGAGCCCAGACTCCCTAGCCCATTTCCGCAGGTGCGAGATTTTTCTTGAAAGTGCGAGACCGCAGATGCGGTCCCCAGAGCCGCAGGTGCGAGATCACTATTCAGGCAGTGTGTTTGAATACGGGTTTTAAAACCATTTTTCCCATTTCCTTCTTCTTCCTTGGACGATTTTCCTCCATTTTTAAGAGCTTTCAACCAGGTCTTCCAAGGTAAGTGAACTCTACCCGAAAATCTGTTTCATGCATGAATCCTAGCTTAATTAACTACATAAATTAGTGCAAAAATTCAAGAATTTGGGTAGTAACCTAGAACTTGTGATCATTAGAGAATTTTCCGTGAATTGGCCATTGAATCAAGTAAAAATTGTATATTAATGATCCTTAGGCTTTGGGTAAGTGTTCCCTTCGAAGAATTATAGGAATCCAAGCGAGCGGGCCCGGGTTCGAATTTTGTTATTTTGGAGGAATGCTAGGAAATGGATAATTAGGCTATGAAATTTAATTATTGATATACTTGAGGTTATTATGTCTAGAAAATATCATTCCGGAGTTGAATTCTAAAGGAAAGGCAGTGTTAGAGAGTTGATTGCTATACTTCAGACCCGAGGTAAGTGTTTGGTCTAACCTTAGTTTGAGGGAATATGGGTTGAGTATAATTTTCTACTTGCTAATTGTCAAATATGATGTATAGGCATGGTGACGAGTATCTATACATTGATGTCTAGCATGACCGTGATTCCTTATATTGTGAATATTCTGATTTTGCGGAAATTTTCACGCTTAATTGATGATTTCTATATGTTGTGAAGAACATGCGAAGGGAATTGTAATCTTTAAATTCTTTGGGATCATTGGCTCAAAATGTAACACGAACGATGAAAATATATGAGAAAATTGAATCCTTTGGAGCATTCGCTCATGTAATAGAGTAAATTATGAAATGAAAGTGAAAGAAAGAGTTAGAGTTACAAAAATTTACCCTTGCCGGGTCATTGTTGCTTTTAGTGATTATCTCCCTTGCTGGGATGTTGAGATTGCTGCTATCATTCCCTTGCTGCGATTTAATTATTTAATTGATGTTCCCTTGCCGGGATTTCTATTTTATTTTGTTTACTCCCTTTCCCTTGTTTGTGATTACTGTTTGGGTGAGGAAGAGTGTTAAAGCACGAAGGGTTGTGCCGTGCACTGTTTGATATTGTGAGGAAGAGTGTTAAAGCACGAAGGGTGATGCCGTGAATTGTTTGATATTGTCTCCCTTGCTGGGATGTTGAGATTTCTGTTATTGTTCCCTTGCCGGGATTACTATTTCTATTTTGTTTACTCCCTTGCCCTGGTTTGTGATTGCTGTTTTGGTGAGGAAGAGTGCTAAATCACGAAGGGTGATGCCGTACGTTGTTTGATATTGTGAGGAAAGAGTGTAAAGCACAAAGCGTGATTCCGTGTTGTACGATGTACCCTTCCGTACCGATATTCATTGATTATACTGTGAAGAAAGATAGTAAAAGCACGAAGGTTGATGCCGTTCCATGATTTACATTGATTACATTATAAATTGCATAGTGAGGATGAGAGTAAAAGCACGAAGGGTGATGCCGTGCCATGATTTACATTGATTACATCATACATTGCATAGTGAGGAAGAGAGTAAAAGCACGAAGGGTGATGCCGTGCCATGATTTACATTGATTACATCATACATTGCATAGTGAGGAAGAGAGTAAAAGCACGAAGGGTGATGCCGTGCCATGATTTACATTGATTACATCATACATTGCATAGTGAGGAAGAGAGTAAAAGCACGAAGGGTGATGCCGTGCCATGATTTACATTGATTACATTATACATTGCATAGTGAGGAAGAGAGTAAAAGCACGAAGGGTGATGCCGTGCCATGATTTACATTGATTACATTATACATTGCATAGTGAGGACGAGAGTAAAAGCACGAAGGGTGATGCCGTGCCATGATTTACATTGATTACATTATACATTGCATAGTGAGGACGAGAGTAAAAGCACGAAGGGTGATGCCATGCAAGTTTGTGATTTCTTGTCCTTATTGATATGCTGGCTTTGTTGTTCTTTTCCTTATTGAGATTTCTTATATGAAACTGTTATCTCCCCATAGCATGTTCCCCTTCCTTTATTAATTGTTTTCTTCCTATATTTCTTATTTGTTGTATATATGTATATATTTATTTGAACTGCACAGGTTTATTTGGTAGTCTGGTTCTAGCCTCGTCACTACTTCGCCGAGGTTAGGCTAGGCACTTACTCAGTACATGGGGTCGGTTGTACTGATGCTACACCTGCACTTCTTTATGTTGTGTAGATTATGCAGCCGGACCCGGAGGACATCATTAGTGGGAGTGTCTTCCAGCTTATCCTAGGGGCTTCAAGGTGTAACCGCTAGCGTTCGTGGGCCTTGGCATCTCTCCCATCCCTATGTCTTCACTTATGTCTTGTCTTTCCTTTAGTTTCAGAGTTAGTCATGTATTTCTTTTCAGACTTGTATTTAGCACTCTTATAGACAGTTCGTGAGTTTGTGACTCTAGGTTTTGGGAAATTATGCGTCGTTGGATTATGATTATCTTTACTTAGCTTGAAACCGTATTTATTCCGCTGTTTAATTGCAAACTGTTTTAGTTTATTCTGTTAAATTGAGATTATTATGCTAGTTTAGCTATACACGTTGTCTTGTCTAGCGGGTTCAACGTTAGACGCCATCACGACCCGACGGTGGGATTTTGGGGCGTAACAAATCGATGGGTAGGCCCTTATTGGGCAACCTCTGATCAGATGGTAAGTTATATATCGAGCCTACTGGCCGAGTGCCTATGAGCGAGCCCAGCATGGCCGAGATACATAGCCTAGTATGGACGAGTGCCTATGAGCGAGCCTACTACGGTAGAGCAGTTATATATATCGAGCCTTATAAAGCCGGACAACTATTTTACTTACTATATTGAGAAAGTTGAGTCTGTATCAGAAGGTGAGCATATCTCCATATTATTTTTGACTCCCAGTTGCTTTCAGTTATTATATAATTAGTTCAATTTCAGCTTTCAATATATTGCCTTACATATTATTTCGTACTGACGTCCCTTTTCTGGGGGTGCTGCATTTCGTGCGTGTAGTTTCAGGCAGATAGACGGGTAGACCTCCTCATTAGGTGTTGCCCGAGTTCGGCTTGATCGGTAAGCTCCATGCCCTTCAGAGTTGTCGGTTCTAGATCTTTATGTACATCTTGTGTATATATGTATATATGTTATGAGTAGGTCGGGGCCCTGTTCTGATCACAGTATATCCATCAGTAAAGGCTTGTAGACATATCTTGTTAGTTAGTGCATTATGTTGGGCTTGTAGGCCTTGTATGTATATTTTGTTGGCTTGGCAACTGTAATAGTTATGACGGCCTTATCTCCCAAGAATTATATTGATGTTTAGTCTGCATTCACACCTTGCAATGTGGCCCATGGACAAAGTATGAAATTATATGTTCAGAGTCCCTTAGTCCCAAGTTGGTACGCAAGGATAGTTGAGGAACTGGGTGCCGGTCTCTCCCGATCGGAACATGACATGTATTCACTCCTAGTTTTCTCTTTTGTTTTTATCAAAGTTTTCTTTTACTTATTGTCTCTCAATTTTCTCTCTTTTTGTTGATTTTCACTCAGATTAATTATGTCTATGATCGCATCTGATGGGGATTGCCTATGTATCATGACGCCGCATGAATCAGACCGTTACGTAGTTCAGGGGAATAAATGCAAAATGAAAGCAAACAAAATTTTAGGGGTTTTCAATATTTCATTAATAAAATCTTTTTGGTTTTTTATTAAAAAGACTCAAAGACATCGACAACTGACTTAAAACGAAAACATACATACTCAAAATGGACGAAAGGACAAATAGACTTGATGTGAGAAAAAAGTAAAATACAGACTCAAAAACTGAACAGTCAAAACACAAATGAGCCTCAAATGTTATTCTGGGGGCTCGCGGGACATCAGTCGGTCTCGGCGCTGGCCCGATTGCAAGCTCTTCTTTAAGTAACTACAGCTTGGCCATGACTTGGCGAGCGAAACACAACACTGAAGAAAAAATATAGCTCGAGTTATATTCTCACACTCGTTGCATCTCGTCGCAGTGTAGTTGGCTATTTCTTTCATTCTATGTTTAATGGCACCCTTCTCCTTGAGCAATCGTCCAATTTGCTGCTCCCGGGCTTCTACTACATGCGTGTCCCTATTGTTTCGATCTTGCAACCTCAGCACACCCTCTTCCAATTTGTTGATCAATGAATAACAGTGTTCTCTTTCCGTTTTGAAGTCTTTTTCCTGCTAACCCATTTCATTTTCGAGAGTGTCCAACTCTTTCCTCAGAATTTCAACCTCTCTATCATAACATGGCTTTGCCTGGTAGGCTAACCTTGTCCGTTCTTCTGGATCTTTCCCCAACTGGACTATCCTTGCCCGAGCTTTTTCCAAATCTTTTTCGACCTTTGTCAGCTTGGCCACATAGTCATGCACTTTTCGCCTCAAATTGCTCATGATATTTTTGTCCCTTTCACTTCTTACCAGCATCTCAGCGGCTATTTTCATTTTCCAGAGTTGAGCTCGGAGGGCTTCATTTTCCCAGGGTAAAATTTTCTTTTCTCCCTCATCTTCAGTGGATTGCAACCCACTTTTAAATTTGATGGTTCTGATCTGACTCCCTAGTTTGCTGATGGTGGTCCGGTATTTGTTCTCTGTGGCTAACCAGTCCCACTATTCCTGTGCCCCATCTGTGAATTGTTGGACATGGGGCCTTTTGGCTAGTCGTTCTAACTGTTGGTAGACCCAATCTCTCTTACCATACCATGTTGTGTAGTTAGACTCTACCTCACCGGATGATAAATAACGCACCTGAGTTTGTGGCTCTAGAAACCTACATTGATGCGAAATGCGGTGAACCTTTTCTTATGAAAATGAGCCCTTGAGAGTAGCTCAATAACCTACGCACTTAGATCTTCATCATCAGGGTTGATTGATACCTTACAAACTGGCATAGAATCCGACCTGGAGCATACAACTGAATACTCCGAAGACCCATGAATAATAGAAAGCACATGTCGGCAGACATGTAGATAAATTCATTGATCGAAAACTAACTGAAAGTCCACTCAATTTGCTTTGTAGTTAAACCCATATGTGAGAACCATGACTCAGTACCTTCTTGCAACTCATGGCCGCTTACCCTGCTTCCATACTCTTCAATGCAACTAAGCCCAGTTAATCCATAGTTCATGTATCTTAAGCGATGAAAAAGATGCTCCACAAGTGACATTTGCAAAAGTAGATTATGACCCTCAAAGAATTTTGCGCTGGCTCGACATGCAGTTAGAGCTCGATATATCTATGTGAGAATCGATAGCACAAGAATACTGTTGTCCTTCTTAACCATAATGTCAGCCACACCTGCAAGTCCCAACTCTATGTTTCCGTCATTCCTTGGGCATATCAGAGTGCCCAAGAATGCGACTGCGAATGGTAAACCTCTGTGTGATTCTCACTTATTTTTGTTCCCTTGGTGACTCAAACCAGTGTCCGGAGCCTCAAATCCGTGGGCTCCCCATATCGGATATACAGAAAATGGAATGTACAGTAACCTTTGGCCAAATTTTCACTTTTAACATGCCGATTAATGCTCAAAAGGTTCAAATTTTTGTGAGGGGTCACAGTTCTTGGTGCTACTGGATATTGATGCCTGAGACTCCCATCAAAACCGGCATAACATGCTATCTCCTCTAGCGTTGGGGTCAATTCAAAATATGAGAAGTGAAAAACATTGCGTGTCGGGTCCCAGAATGGTATCAGTGCCTCAATTAGATCAACCCTAGGCTTAATCTTCAAATTACTATTGAGACCACCCAATGCCTTGGTCACAGAACGCTTATGGACCTCCCTCGGGTCATTCCACCACATGTGGAGTCTTAGTAGAATCTCATCTACGATCCTAAAAGGTAATTTCTCAAAGGTGCTCATTTTGCACGAAAAATAAGGACAAATGGTCGAAAGCGACACTTTTTTTTTTCAAAAACACAAAATGGCTAAATTTGAAAACTCAAATCAAAAAACTCATCAACAAAATAGATGTTGTTTTGAAAATATGACCCTTCAATGCTTAAAGAAAATTTTTAGGACTGTTTCTGCCAACTGGTGTTCATTATAGGGTAATGACTGATTGGGGTTTACATTGTGGCTATTCTTGTGAAATTAGCCTTTCGGCGTCCCTGGAGAACATTTTAAGGTTATTTCAGACAAGAACGGCTCATGGTGATGACCATGTTTCAAAAATGTTCTTATTTAGACAATTTGAAAAAAGTGAGGTCGGACCCTATAAGGGTTGTCGTGCGTATCTCACATCCGGTGAGAATCAAACCCGAGGTGTTCAGTAAGTGTTTACACAACATAAAAACAAGAATATTTGAAAATATTGGATTATTTTGAAATGACTTTTCTTTTCTTTTCAAAATTTCGGCACAATTTTGGGATTTTCAATACCTAGATTTTTTAGGAATCGGGTAAATTTTCTCTCTCCTTCTCCCTCTTGGTGTTTCTTTCCCTATTCGAGAAGTCGGTCAACATGCAAGCCAAAACAAACATATGCACAGATAGCACGCAAAATGATCAGGATGGTCTTTTATATTAGGTACACCTGCCCTAGATGGACCCAACACCTATGTTGGGTCCCCAAAGTCAAATGCGCGTGATGCAAAAAAACATTCCTACAAGGGATTCATCATAAAGATACGTTATTCTAGGTTTAAATCCTGGGTTATGTTACTCTAGACCTGGCTTACCCAAGCGGACAACTCGAGCCGAGGGGGTAACGTACCGGGAAAATAGAAGTTTCACCAGCTTTGCAACTTTTCCGATTCTCGTTCTAATATTAAGGGTATGGCTCTAAGATAAAAGAAGCCACGTGAAGGGCACACTTCCCAGAAAATTTAGAAGACTCAAAGAGAAGAAGGGTGTCGCAACAGTTTTATATATAGTTCAAACTATATCAAAGCGGCATTTAGCACATTAGGCTCAAACACGTAAAAATCAGATAATAAACAAAATCCAAATATAACATGTAATATATGCTCGAATTCTGAACCCTAAACCAGAGATTTTGGGTTCATTCCCCAGCAGAGTCGCCAGAGCTGTCACACCTCATTCTTTCGAAGATAGGGAGTTTTTCCAATTAAAGTGGCATTATTCGAATTGAGATTATTTATTTAATTAGAGTTGCCACTTGAAATACTTATTATGGTGTCCCAAGTCACCGGTTTATTTTTAAAAATCCCAAATTGACGAAATTGACTATATTTATAGTCTGCGAACATAGATGACCGGGTAAGGCATTCTGGTAACCCGGGAGAAGGTGTGAGGCACTCATGAGTTCTGTAGTTTTAGCACGATCACTTAACAAATTATACTCAACTCAAATGTCTAATTATTATACGTTTTAAGCTTATATGCATTACCACTTCTATACCGCTTATAATTATTTTAACACAATTATGGAATTTACCAAAACAAGTCACGGTGTCGTGCACTTGTTATTTTTCACACATCGTAAATCATGCCACGTAAAACATACTCGTGATTTACAACATGTTTGTTTTAATTATTTGAATTTGTGGTCAAGTCGTGTGAACGTACACTTGAGTTGGGCTTTACGTATCATGACTATGTCACGGGAACCGTACCCACAAAAAGAGGGGGGGGGGGTCCTATGTTTTTTAGCCTAAAGTATCACCTCGTGCAACATAAACAATATTTCGCAACTCCTTTTAGACAGGAGTTGCTTATATTATTCAGCGAGCATAGACTATCATCTCCTGCTACCCAATTACTATGTTAAAAGTTATTTACCTAGAGGCACTCTAATTCAATTCTAAGTCACGTCCTATGCGTACACTACCTGTCCCATGCCTATGGCCCAGGAGGCTTTGGACCTACTGTTTGGTTGGTTCTAGACTTCACCTAGGTTGCTCAAAAAAGATAAATCTAAATGACATTCAAAACATGTAGGATTGCACATAAAGACAAATAAATGGATCAAGTTGGCATCCACATGTAAGCAATAAATGCACGTGAGCAAGCTCATATTACAGACAATATTAAGACGTACTGAACTTTTTAAGTCCCATAGGCATGATTTCTATGTGATTCTGGATTCCAATATTAGGAGGCAGTGCTATAATTTCTGGACTAGCGTATAGGCAAACTAGAGCGTTACAAGTCCTATAGTCATGATCCCTAATCATTTTGTTGTAAAATAGTGAAATGAATCCCCGAATTCTGAATTACCAACACTGATTTTATAGCGATGTATCTTAGGCGGGTGATAGTATCCTATAAGCAAGATTCCTATCAATTGTTAAAATTGATTTTATAACACCTTACTCCGATAGACATTTCATCTAGGTGGGGTAGGGTAACAAAAATAACGACAATAACCGATTAATGTATTAGTTACCTATATTCCGGAATCCTAGATGGGCAGTACACTTAAAAGAAATAAAGTCGATTTGTTGATTGATTAGTTGGATCCTTATAGATAATGATATACATACTAGTTAAGCACATTCTATTGCATCCTATAGGCATGTTGTCTAAACGTGCACAATGAGAGGCAAGTACAACAAATGCTTAAATTAACATGCTTTTAGTGGTGAACAGGTATTAGACAAGTTAAGTGAAGTGTGTGATTCCCTATAGGCATGGTATCTATCGGTGTACAGTAATAAAACATGCTAAGCAACAAGTATATCACATATACCCTATAGACATATTTTCTATCATTTCATACAAGCATTAGAATACCACCCATCATTCAATTTTAAAAGTTATTACATATCACTATTAAATAATTACAAGATCAAATACAATAGAGATAACCCAACAGTGCATCTGGGTCTTCAAATAGGATTGAGACTTTATGCAGATAATAGGACCAAACTCCAACCGCAGTCACTATACTTCGAAAACCTCAAGAACAAAGGCAGATCCAACATAGCAGGCCTAAACGATGCTAATGATTAAGTTAAGGGATACTAAGTTTGAACACACAAGTAACCGAACTAGTCTTACACTACAATTAGCAAACTATTCTAAGCAAGATCATGCTCAAATTGGGAAGACATATAAGGCACATATGAGGCAAGTTCATGTTTATCACACCCGAAATAGAGTTAGATAGTTATAACATTGACCATCATAGGACAATATACCATTTCAATGAGTTTCTAAGAAAATCATGAACCAGAAACAACCTAAAGACCTTTAGATGTTACTTTAACAGAATCATGAACATGAAGCCAAGTAGAGTGCAGTCCCTATAGGAAGGTTTTAGCATGAGAACCTTGTGAGAATGTTGTAGAACACAACACAACAAAATGCTAGTGGGCGTAATTTGGCAAACATCACTTAGTTGATCATGAAAGTCAACATGGTGGACATTAACTATAACATAAAGATTCTACAGAACGCACATGTAAATTATAGAATAACAGGAGAAGCAGACATTACGATTCATGTCAGTCAACCCCACATGATATAAGAACAACACATTAGATTTATTCTAGAATCATATGCTAAAAGTGCAGGATTGACAGGTCAAGGAGTACATCATCAAAGTTACAAAACATGCTTGGCTAGAAATAAAGACAATGCAATAACATAGGAGAGTTTATCATTTTGCATGAAGCTAAAGATTAAATATGAATGACCTAGCAGTAAAAGCTTCATTAAAGAAAACTATGGGGATGTAGTTTCTACAAAAGTCCTAGAAATTCAAGGCATAAATGTGAACTCATAACAGGTAAAAGAGATGATAATCAAGGCTAACATGAGCATGACCAATCAAACAGAACCTAAAAAGGCCGGGAACTATTTGAATCAATTACACAGTGTGAAAGTATACTAAACATGTTGAAACTTATTATGTTTGATACTAGAGAACATGAAGTGTAGAGAATTCATTGAGACAATGGAGTTACAGTAAGCATACAACAATACAATGTTGAAAATTCTCAAATAACAAGAATCTTAAGGCATAATTACCTAAAAGTGCAGAATACCCATACACGAACAAGTTGAGAAGTAATAACTAAGACTACAGAAAATCAAGAATGCTAACCAGTTATGAAGATAAATGAGAAAAAAAGTGAAAAGCTTAGAATATCAGTAGTGATTTAGTAGCAACAATTTAAAGAGGACAATGAAACCCCAAATCCACGATGCTTCATAGTTCACAAGAGCCTCGAGAAGGGTTCCGAGCAGTTCTTGGACCGGAGGAGGTCGTTTAAAGGCCTTGGCTTTTAGCCAGCCAAGAATTCAACAGTTTTAGAAAATATTTGAGTGTAACAGAGTGAGTGAGTGAGTAAGTGAAAGAGGAGAATAGTGAGAATAATAACAATGATTCGGTCTGTAAAAATGGGATTATGGGAAGGGTTTATGTAGCAGCAAAATTAAACAGACAAACAAGGAAAAATAGTCAATCAATCATAAAAAAAGGAAAGAATAGCATGCGAAATTGATTCAGAATTAATTTAGAATAAGTCAAGCAAACCCTAGTTGGAGTCGGATTTAGGGAAAGTCGTTCACAAGCCTCAAACATGACATAATCACTAGAGATATACCATATACAAGAGAAATTTATCTTCATAGGTGTGTCGAACCACAATTGCACCATAACCAAGAATCAAAGCCAGATCTGGCTTACCATAAGTGAAATGGTAATGAAAGTTACCATAAAACGAGTACTGGTAACAAGAAAAGGCAAGAAAATCCGCTATGGACGCGTGTGAGGAAGGAATATGAAAAAATCTCCATGGTCGGCTAGGGTTTAGCTTTGGGAGATGAAGGGAGTGTTTGAAGGCGGTGAAAATTATAAATGGGGTCTAGGGTTTGGGTTATGGAGATATAAGGAGATGGGTTGGTTTATTATGGGTTGTTGATCATATACGACCGGTTTTGGTAGAAGGGGTGTGGTTTTAGCTGTGAGGACTTTGGGCTAGCTTTTGGTCCGAACATTGCCTAGTTTTTAGGCCTGGTGTTACGAGAATTATGCTGTGTGTAGTTCTGGATCCAACGGTGAATGAAACCGATAGATTTGTTATAATAATGGTCGTATGTTTCGAAAAGATTCTTTTTGGTAGGACAGTATCGTAAGTGGAATCATGAATATGAAATGAACGTTGCAGGCGTATCATGAGGCAGATGTCTGAGTCTCATAGAGCGAGAGGTAGGCACTGTCGATTACATTTGAGGTAGTCAAAGAATGTGAACTTTGTGAATGGAAACCGAAGTGAATATTTCTCCTGTTTGTAGAATAGTTACTCTCAAGTTACCTGCAAAACTTAAAACAAAGTGCATTCGAATATATATGGGTTATTGCAAAAATTTAAACATGATGCAAATTCCCTTTGGACCATAAAGGTTGTCTTTAGACGAGGAGGATGACATCCTTAGACCATAACATCCTGGGCCATGAAGCATATGATAAGGGATTCGTAGGCCATGAAATGGTGTCCTGGGGCCATGAGAATGGTGCCTCTGGACTATGACGCCTTTGAATAATGATGTGCAATTTTAAGAGATCCCATTGCCATGGAATGGTGTCTCCCGGCTATGAGGATGATGCCTTGGACTATGATGCCTTCGGACAAAATGGCGATATTTCATCCTATGAAAAGCAAAGAGATGATGCTTAGTCATGTGCGAGGACAAGACAAGACAAGGCTTAGTCTTTTGTGATATGAGGGAAATGCTTAGCCTGATGCGAAGAAGGCAATGTCTAGCCTTGTGAAATTACGGAGGCAATGCATAGCCTTATGCAATAAATGGAGGCAATGCTTAGTAGCATGCAGGGAAAGGAAGGGCTTAGCCTTATGAAATTAGGAAGGTAATTCTTAGACTCATGCAAGAAGTAGAGACACTGCTTAGTCTAATTCAAGAAAGGGAGACAATGCTTAGTCTCATGCAAAGAACAGAGATAATTCTTAGTCTCAAGCAGGGAAAGGCAATGCTTAGCCTTATGCAAGAAGGGAGGAAATTATTATCCTCATGAAATAGAAGAGACAATGCCTAGTCTCATGAAGGGAAAGGAAGTGCTTAACCTTGTGCAAGAAGGGAGGCGATGCTTAGCCTCATGCAAGAAGAAGAGACAATGCTTAGTCTCATGTAGGGAAAGGCAGTGTTTAGCCTTATGCAAAAAGGGAAGTGATGTTTAGCCTCATGCAGGAAGAGGAGACAATGCTTTAGTATCATGCAAGGAAAGGAAGTGCTTATCCTTATACAAGAAGGGAGGCGATGCGTAGCCTCATGTAGGAAGAGGAGACAATGCTTAGTCCCATGCAAGGGAAGGTAATTCTTAGACTTATGCAAGAAGGGAGGTGATGCTTAGCCTCATGCAAGAAGAGGAAATAATGCTTTAGTCTCATGATAGGGGAAGGAAATGCTTAGCCTTATGCAAGAAAAGCGATGAGCGACAGTGAGAGAGTGAAGTATTTCTTAGCTGGGTTTATTTTCATTAGGTAACTTGTCGTCATGAAGATATTGATTTGATGTGCGTATCTACTTGTGAATATTGTTGTTTCATCATGCCTGCATTCAAAGAAAAATCATGAGTTTTTTCGGGGAAGGTCGTTCGTGCTCCCGACTCCTTGTCTGCCTTCATTCCTAACTTGAGGTCCTGCTTGAGTTACCCTGGGCAACGTGTGGCGGTTATAGAAACAAAGTTTTCAAAAATATGTATGCATTTGACAAATTATTTGGAAAAATATATTTGTTTGAAATGTATTGTAGTATGTGAGATCAAATAATTTGGATGAACCGGTGTCTGTGATACATTTAGAGACATTGCAACCTCTTTGCCTTAGAATTTTGAGGGTCCTTCTAAAAAATTTAACCTAGTTTAAATGTATACTCTTGACAATACTTTTCGGTTGTTCCATAAATGAGGATGACAACTTGAACTTGCGATCTTGCCCCAGTTCTTGTATAATTCTTAAGGAAGGCATTTCCACTTCAACATGAATAACTGCATCGATTCCATAAACCAATAAGTAATAAGTTTCCCTAGTTGATGTGCGAACCGTGGCACGATATCTGAGCTGAGCGAATGGAAGCTTCTCGTGCCATTGTTTGTAATTATCTATCATTTTCCTCAATATCTTCTCGATATTTTTGTTGGCGGTTTCTACGGTCCTGTTCCTTTGTGGCATGTATGTTGTGGAGTTCTTTTGCTTGATCTTGAAGGTTTCACACATAGTATTCATCAGATCTCCGTTGAGATTGGCGGCATTGTCAGTGATGATTGACTCTGGTACTCCAAACCGACAAAAAATGCGGTCCCGGACAAAATCTACTACAACTTTCTTAGTCACAGCTTTGTAAGCCGCAACTTCAACCCATTTTGTGAAGTAGTCTATGTCCACTAGAATGAATCTATGCCCGTTTGAAGCATCTGGTTCGATCGGGCCGATGACATTTATAACCCAGGCCGAGAAAGGCCAAGGTGAACTTGTTGCATTGAGTTCATTGGGTGGTACCCATATCATGTCAGGACGCATCTAGCATTGGTGGCACTTCTGAACATACTTGATGCAGTTTGTTTCTATAGTCACCCAGAAATACCCTGCTCTTACTATCTTTTTGGCTAAGGTGAAACCATTCATGTGTGGTCCGCAGGTTCCAGCATGTATTTCCTCGAGCAATCTGGATGCTTCCTTGGCGTCGACAAATCGTAATAATCCCAGGTCCGGAGTTCTTCTATACAGAATTCCTCTGCTTTGAAAGAAATGGTTGGATAACATTCGAAGCATGCGCTTCTGAGTATGGGTAGCATGCTCTGGATATTTTCCAGTTGCCAAATATTCCTTGACGTCATGGATAAATGGGTTTCCATCGCTCTCTTCTTCAACATGAGCACAATAAGCTGGCTGTTTATGAATTCCTATTGGGATAGGATCGATGAAATTCTTTTCTGGATGTTTTATCATGGAACACAAAGTGGCTAATGCATTTGCGAACTCGTTCTGAACCCTCAGAACATGTTTGAACTCTATCTTTGGAAACCTCTTGATCAGTTCTTGTACACAGTGCAAATATGGAAATATTTTGGGGTTCTTTGCAGCCCATTCTCCTAAAACCTGATGAACTAGTAGATCGGAATCTCCAATTACCAGCAGCTCCTGAACATTCATGTCAATGGTCAAACTGAGTCCCAAGATGCAAGCCTCAAATTCTGGGATATTGTTGGTATAGGGAAACCTGAGTTTTGCGGATACTGGATAGTGTTGGCCGGTTTCTAATACCAAGATACCTACGATACATACTCCTTTGAAGTTTGCTTCTCCATCAAAGAATATTTTCCAACTATCATATGCTTCAGTAATATCTTCTCCCATGAACGACACCTCTTCATCGGGAAAATACTTTTACAACGGTTCGTATTCTACGTCTACAGGATTTTCTGTCAAATGATCCGCCAATGTTTTCCGTTTGACCGCCTTCTTATTTACGTAGATGATGTCGAACTCACTCAGCAATATTTTCCACTTTGCTAACTTACCCATAGGCATGGGATTCTGAAAGATATATTTCAGTGGATCCATCCTTGATATGAGATATGTAGTGTACGCATAGAAGTATTGCCTCAACTTCAGCTATCCATGTTAAAGCACAGCAGGTGCATTCAAACAAAGAGAACTGGGCTTCGTACGGTGTAAATTTGTTGCTCAAATAATATATTGCCTTATCCTTTCTTCTAGTTTCTTCATGTTGACCCAAAATGCAACTGAAAGCTCTGCCCGATACAGACAAATAAAGCAGCAATGGTCTTCATGGATTTGGTGTGACCAAAATGGGCGGTTTGGATAAATACTTCTTGATTTTATCGAAGGCTTTCTGGAATTTCTCAATCCAACTTGTTGCAGCATCTTTCCTCAGCATCTTGAAGATTAGTTTACATATGACTGTTGATTGTGCTATGAAGTGACTGATGTAATTGAGATGCCCTAAAAAGATAATCACGTCTTTCTTATTCTTCTGCTGTGGAAAGTCTTGGATTGCTTTGGCTTTTGATGGATCCAACTCAATACCTCTGCGACTGATGATGGATCCTAATAATTTCCGGCAGGGACTTCAAAAGCATACTTTGCAGGATTCAGTTTCAGATTATACCTTTGAAGACGATCGAAGAATTTCCTCAGATCTGCTGTGTGATCCGTAGTCTTCTTGGATTTGATGATAACACCATCCACGCACACTTCTATCTCTTTGTGTACCGTGTCGTGGAAAATAGTTTCCATGGATCTCATGTAGGTGGCTCCCGCGTTCTTCGGACCAAATGACATCATTTTATAACAATATATTCCCCATGGCATTATGGAGGCTGTCGTTTTAGCATCCTCCTCATCCATCGAGATCTGATGGTACCGCGTGAAGAAATCCACAAAGGACTGTAGTTCATGTTTGGCATAGTTGTCGATCAATATGTGTATATTAGGTAACAGGAAGTCATCTTTGGGACTCGCTCCGTTTAGATCTCGGTAGTCAACACATACTTTGACCTTCCCATCTTTCTTCGGAACTGGCACAATGTTGGCCAACCAGGTCAGGTACTCGACCACCCTAAGAACCTTGTCATTGATCTACTTTGTGACCTTCTCTTTTATCTTCAAACTCATATCCAGCTGGAACTTTATGAGCTTTTGTATCACCGATGGACATGTAGGATTAGTGGGTAGTTTGTGAGCGACTATGGATGTGCTCAAACATGTCATGTCGTCGTAGGACCATGCAAAGATATCTTCATATTCTTTTAGGAATCTCATGTACTCTTCTTTTTTGACGGTGATAGATGAATGCTTACGCATGTTTCCTTGACCAGTTCCGAATCCCCTAAATTATCTGCGTTAGTTTCTTCTAAATTGGACTTTGGCCTGTTTTCAAAATTTTCCACTTCTCTGGTGATTTCCTTAGGTATCGTATCATCTTCCAAGTCCTCCGAATGACTATCCTTATGTTGCATTGTCTCATTACATGTCACAGTCATGGGTTCATCGGGATAGGTAATAATAATGATATAAAGAGAGAAAACATAGAGAATAATAGTAAATACGAGAAAATGGCAATGCATTAATTGAAATCCTTAAAACGTT
Source organism: Nicotiana knightiana (assembly GCA_005239525.1). Lineage (NCBI taxonomy): Eukaryota > Viridiplantae > Streptophyta > Magnoliopsida > Solanales > Solanaceae > Nicotiana > Nicotiana knightiana. The sequence goes on along the minus strand of ML386866.1, from coordinate 93,144 downwards.
AACAAACGCGGCTCGATGAATCGAGCAATTATTTGAAAAAAACTGAAAATGTCTTAAATACATAAAAATAGTTGATGCTAATCTGCCAAGCTACTCAGGAACTCGGCGGGACCGGGACGGTGCAACAGTCCAATTCTTGAGAATAGTTCATCTTTCCACGGTTTGAATGATAAGGTCTTCCTCCTCCCCCTCCTCAACTATCGCATTGCAATCCATTTCTTCTTCATCCAGAAATAACTTCCTCATGCTGGCTAAGACCTCATCTTCCTTAGATCCCTAAATCACGTCTGCTTGTTGGAATGTTTGTTGTAGAGGTGGTATCACTTGTTCCAGTGGATAATAAGGACCACGCCATGGCGGTGACCAATCTGGTATTCTTGCAAAATATATTCATACACGATCCCAAAAGTTGTACCATGATATTTTGGTTGTACTAACTTGGTGATTTGTTGGAGGTTTTTGTCGAGGCCCTTGTCAGTTTCATACCCTGTCCATAGTAATATGCTTTCTATCTTTTTACTCCACCATCGATCATTTTCAATTGCATTGACTCACTCAATGCGATGGTACGTCTCTGCACCCAGCTTCTTCCTATTCTCAGTGATTACATAGTCTGATTGGTGTAGATGGGTTTGCTTCCATCCCCGTGGATAATCACCTCTTGATGATTCCATTAAAACTTCACAACTTTTTGCAGAGTAGAAGCCACTGCCCCAGCAACGTGTATCCATGGTCGTCCCAACAATAGATTATAGGTGGTAGATATATCCAGCACTTGGAACTCAACATCAAATCAGGTTGGGCCCATTTGTAGGTTGAGGTTGATTTCTCCGATTGTGGATCTTTAGGATCCATCAGACGCTTTCACATTCATGCTTCCCATCTGTATCTCATGCAGGCCTTTACCCAACCTCTTTAGAGTAGTCAGTGGGCATATGTTGAGGCTGAATCCATCGTCTATTAGGACCCTAGAGATGAACTTGTCCTCAAATCGCACTATGATGTGCAATTCCCTATTGTGACTTGGTCCTTCTAGTGGTAACTCATATTCGTGAAAGGTGATTTTGTGGCTCTCCAGTGCCTGCCCAACCATGTTGGCCATCTCCCCACTAGTGATGTTGTTTGGTACATAAGCTTCAGTCAGCACTTTCATCAGGGCGTTCCCGCGTGTCTCTGAGTTTTGCACCAGTGACAAAATGGATATCTGAGCGGGATTTTTGTTCAGATGATCAACAATATATTACTCATTTTCTTGTACTTTCCTCGAAATTTCATTAGTACCCGTCTCGATAATAGGTGGGTTGGATGCAGATTCCTTGCTTGCTCCCCCCAAAGTTTTCAAGTCTATAGACTCTTCCAGTTCTGGTCATGCCTTGTGCCGCACCTGTCTCCTCCATTTTTGCTTTCCATTTTTCTCCTAGCTTCCGCAACATAGTCACATGGGTTGGCATCAGACTTTGAGGATGGTGTTGAAGCTACCATTACGGTGAAGGGTGCAGTTACCTCGACCTTAAACGGTGCTTGGGCTTGTACCACGACTAGTGTGAGGATGACCGGAGACATTTTATGATCATCCCCCTCCTGAATGAGTCCGATTGACCCTTCTGGGTCTCATTCTTCGTCAGTATCTATTACATTCACTCCCTCACCTCTGTGATCCAGAAGAGAATGATTGCGCACAGTTGGTGCTGTTTCCTTTGCATGTATGACATTGTTTTAAATTAGTGTCTAAATCTTGTCCTTCAGTGTGCGGCACTCATCAATTGAATGCCCCTTAATGCCCGAATGATAGGCACATGTATTGTTCGGGTTAATCCACTGAGAAGAATTATCCATAGCAAGAATAGGGATGGGAGTGACATAACCAGCAGCCTTCAATCTCTCATATAATTGGTGTGTGGGCTCAAGATCGGAGTGTATTGTCTAGGTGGTGTACGATCAAAGTTTGGTTGTGGTCTTTGGTAGTTTTGGTGGGCTGGTGGAGGTGAATGGTAATATGCGGGTTAAGCGTTATAGGCGTGGTAGTTGGTAGCGGGTTATTGGTATCTGGGGGGTGAAGGTTGATATGTGGGTGGAGGTGTTTGGTATGTGAGTGGAGATTTAGGACCTTGGGCCATCTTGACAACACCTACTTCCATTTCTTTAAAATACCTCCCGATTGTAAGGCTTTATTTGTGGCCTACAACTCTTTGAAATTCGTCACCATCCCACTTTTAGTCCCTTCTTCTATTCTTTCTCCTATCTTGATGATGTTGGAGAATTTGTGATTCTCAATAACCATCAGCCTTTTATAGTACTGTGGGTCTTGAGCTGTGATGAAGAACTTATTCATTTGTTCTTCTTCGAGTGCTGGTCCTTTGCAGCCTCAGATCTCCATCGAGTAGCATATTCACAGAAGGTTTCTGTTGGTTTCTTTTTGAGGTTCTGAATATAGAAAACATTTGGTGCATTCTCTATGTTGAACCCAAATCTATCCATAAAGTCTGATGCCATACTTACCCAGCTCTCCTACTTCTTCAGATTATGACTGATATACCAGGAGAATGTTCTCCTGTGAAGCTTCTCATGAACAACTTCATGCAGATTTGTTTGTTTTTGCCCACTCCAACTAGTTTATCACAATATGTCCTCAGATGCACTTTTGGATCACCAGTTCCATCGAACATTCAAATTTCGGAGGTTTGTGCCCTTCCGGCAACTCTACATCTTGTTGAATGCACAAGTCTTCATAATTCAAACCACTAACGCCTTTGCCATCTTCGTCATTCTGAACTCTGCCAGTGAGCTTCTTGAGTTCTTTCGCCATATTCTTAATAAGCAGGTCCTTCTCTGTCGACTCGGGTATGTATAGGGTTTGTTGCGGGGTGTGGGGTAACGTTTCAACATATATCAGGTTGCTTTGGTGGAGTCCGAGGATCTGGGCATAAGGGTGGTCATTTGTTGAGTTTTGGGGATCAGGAGTGGGTTGTGGTGTATTCTGGGGAGTATGATAAGTAGCAGTTCTTGTGTATTGGTTTGGGTGATGATGGTGTTGTTGAGGAGTTGGTACTGGAGGAGGATTAAGCTATTGGGGAGGTGTGGTGTATGAGGGTTTGGTGGTGGGTTTTGATTTTTCATGTTTTGTGGTGGTGCTTTGCTCTGGGTGTTTGGATTTTGTTGGTTAATATCATGTACATTTAGGATGTGAGAGAGGTTTGCCATGTTTCGGACATGATCAAGTTCTCCTTGTAGCTCCAAGATATTTTATTCCAGACGTAAGACCAATTCATTTTGTGCCGGAGCGCTTCGACCATTTGAAGTTTTGACATTTTCTGCCATGGTGGCGTTATCCTTTCTGACACCACTCATATCATCCATCTTTATTTTTCCTTTGTTCTTTCTTTTGGGATCGCTTGGTAGAGGAGGAGGTGGAGGACCTGTAGATCTAGTGTGATATGCTGACGATGCCAGTATGCACGAACCAACCTTGGGGAATGGGAATAATCAAAAGAAAGAAAAAGCGAAAGGTAAACAAGTTAGTAAGGGATATTGAAAGAATGCTTGCATTATTAAACACGTTTTGCAAAATCATGTAATAATATGCGTCCTAATTTGGGGACCTCGTTGTGCCCGAGGTAGGCCAATATTGTGTCATTTCATTAATGTGAAAATGAGACAAAGTTTTACTAAATCGACAATAATAATGAAGTCACTAATGGCGTTTAGCCTTATTACAATCGAAATCTAAACTAGACTAAAAAAAAGTAAAAAACATTACTTGCTAATCTATTTGGTCCTTGGGGGACCTTCTTCGTACTTGGCTGTTTTGACCAGATCAATCAAGTTCCTAAGGTCGCGTATATCCAATAATAAGTAAGCATTTGACAGATGCCTCCTTCGCTACTATCCGCGTTTTGACACTCTGCAAGCCTCTTTCTCATATTTCCTTCGAGCTCCATCAGTCACTGTTCTAGATATGCCAACCTCTCTGTTGACTTAGTGGTGATCCTCTTCCATTCATTTATAGCCTTCATGCCTATTTTATCTTGTTCCAGATGCCTAGCTTCCGACTCGAAAACCCTTTTGCAAAGTCTTCTATACTTGACATGTGCCTCAGCATCATCATCAATGATCCTGTTTTCCAAATTGACCCCTGTCTTGACGTCTCCCGCTATATCATCTACCAACCATGATGGATAGAAATACACATGACTGTCATGGTACCTATCTGGCTCGATAGTCTCTTTTCCACAATGACCTTTTGGTTCCACATATGTTGTGCCTCGAACATGAAAGGAATGATGTCCCCTTTGAAATCTACCCTGTATTGGACCATGTTGGAAACCCAAGAGTCATGAGGGTAATGAGAACACATACATCGGAGATGCGTCCAACCCAAAGAAGTAATGGCGTGTTCATCGTGATTAAGGTGATATGACTTACTGTGCCTGTAACGTTCATTAAGAAATTCAAATGGGATATATCATATCATTAAAAAAAAGCAACTCATCATTTTACTTAAGACCTAGCATATTTAGAAAATCGTGAGGGGTGCGATTCTCTCGTACTAGTAATTCTAGACTATCCCATGGCAGCTTAGCAAAACCTCATATTTCTTCTAAGAGAGGAGTCATTTCTACGTCACCAAATCGGAATACCATACTTTTCTCATCCCAGAACATGGTCGCAGCCTCAATCAAAGCTCTGTTTGGTTGGATATGAAGCAAAGACGACAAGTTTCCAAGTACTCTTCTCACGTGATTCTTGTCGCAAGGCACAAGGTCTTTCCACCAGTAAAGTAGCAGAGATGGGATGCTTTGGACCATGCCGAATCTGGGGACTTCATACATCATTTTCTGCAAACAAGTAAAGGTTATCCCTTTTCCCCCTCTAGATTTGACCATTTACACGTTAATGATCAACATATTGGTATATTTTCCTCAAGTAATGCACATAACATGACGATGCCCATTGGGATTGTGGAAATCCTGTCGGGCTTTGGACAAGGCTTATCTTAGCAGGCTATTACATTAACAACGTTTTAGCTCATACTAGGTTTAACATGATGCATGTATATTTGATATTGGAGTAAGGTTGCTAGAAAGGAATAGACAGGTACTCTAAAGCAAACAACTTGAGAGGGAAAGTCACGGGACCATCGACTGCACCTCTGATCGACTAGTCTATCGGAAATAAGCCTTTCCTATTTAAAAAGGGTAATTTTAGAAGAGCGTGGACACTCATCAAGTGCCGCTATGTTGATAATTGGCACGAGTGGAGTATGATGTGGAGCATGCTTTACGCAGAGATAATAACACGTTTTCAAGTATTTGCATGATTGAATATGTAAAAACAGTAAATAAAATAGCAAGAATAAACAAGGAAAGAGAAGGAAGACATAAAGAAGAAATTAGTTTACTTTACAGAATTATATGCTGGAATGTAATAAAGCATGTACAGAAGTAGGGATGGGAAATGCATGATATGGTAGTCTTAGACAAGATGAAAAGAAATAAAGAGTGGTCATAGAAAATAAAGGTGAATGGGGAAGGGATGTGCATGTCATAACAAATTTAAACAAATAAAGGTGGATAGGGGAAGGGATATGTATGTCATAGCAAATTTAAACAAATAAAGGTGAAGAAGGGAGGGGATATGCATGTCATAACAGATTTAGAGAAATAGAGGTGAATAAGGGAAGGGATGTGCATAAATAAGATAATCCACATAAGTCAAGTTCATTATGCTAAGAGCCTAAGAATATCCCCAACAGAGTCTCCATGTTGTCGCGCCCCCTTCTCTCGCGCAATCGGGTTTCGACATGTGAGAACTCTTTTAAATAGGTATTGAAAGAGAAAAGTCGCCACCTAACGATTTTAAGGTGCATTAGGGAACCTATTCTAAAATAATTCTGTTTGACTAGTCAGCATCACCAATGATTGGGTAAGCGCTCAAATTACCTCAAAGAGAAGGTGTTAGGCACTCTTCGAGGTCCACAATTGTGGGCCCCCACCGAACAGAGAACTAGAACTATGTGAAGTATGTAATTAGGCTAGGTGATCAAACAAACAAAGGTTGGAGAAGTTCATTATAACACAACTGATACAAATCTGAAGAACTACAAGATATAAATACAATGTTCAAATGACTAAATGTAGATATCAAGAAAACCGGGTGGGGGGGCGAGGGTCCTAAGTTTTTTAGCCTAAAGGATCAACCCGTGCAACATAAATAATACTTCGCAACTCCCTTTAGATAGGAGTTGCTTATATTATTCAGCGAGCATAGACTATCATCTCCTGCTACCCAATTACTATGTTAAAAGTTATTTACCTAGAGGCACTCTAATTCAATTCTAAGTCACGTCCTATGCGTACATTACCCGTCTCATGCCTATGGCCGAAGAGGCTTTGGACCTACTATTTGGGTTGTCCTAGACTTCACCTAGGTTGCTCAAAAATGATAAATCTAAATGACATTCAAGACATGTATGACTGCACATAAAGACAAATAAATGGCTCAAGTTGGCCTCCACACGTAAGGAATAAATGCACGCAAGCAGACTCATATTACATGCAGTATTAAGACGTATTGAAATTCTTCAGTCCTATAGGCATGATTTCTATGTGATTCTGGATTCCAATATTATGAGGCAATGCTATAATTTTTGGACTAGCGTATAGGAAAATTAGAGCATTACAAGCCCTATAGTCATGATCCCTAATCGTTTTGTAGTAAAGTAGTGAAAACAATCCCCGAATTCTGAATTACTATGATGACCCAAACAGTCATGTTGTATAATTTAGCAAAACTGTGTTCCGAGGGCTGAAAGCCTCTGTTAATCTCACCTCGATGTGCGTGTGCAGCCTGGACATGCAGCCGGGAAGTCTTTATGTGGAAATGTGTTGAACTGTTGAATTTATGATAATTAATGGAATAAAGTTGACTTTGGTCAACATTTTTTGTAAACGGACCCGGACCCGTGATTTGATAATCCCGGAGAGTCCGTAGGAAAATATAGGACCTGGGCGTATGCCCAAAATCGAATTCTGAGGTCCTAAGGCCGAGAAATGAATTTTTAAAGAAATTTATTTTCTGAAAAATAAGAAAGACTTTTGAAAATGAACTTTGATGTGAAATCTGGGTTACCGGGCCCGTATTATGGTTCTGCTACCCAGAACAGGTTCAATATGTGTTATGTGAGTTATCTGTAAAATTTGGAAAGAAATGGACTTGGTTTGACGTGTTTCAGATCAAAATTGGAGAATTTAGAAGTTTATGAAGATTGAGAAAACTCTATGGATTTTTGAGTTTAATTCATTGTTTTTTATGTTATTTTAGTTGTTTCAATACTCGAATAAGTTCGTAGCATGATTTTGAAGTCGTGTGTATATTTGGTTTTGAGCCCTGAGGGCTCGGGTAAGTTTCGGGTAGGTGTCGGGGTGCAAAAGTGTTGGAAAATATGGTGTGTTGTGTTGTTTCTGGTGTCTTGTCATTTCTTCTCCGTGATCGCGGTGTGTTGCATGCGATCGCGATGTGTAATTTGCGAAGGGGGTCAATTTGCTTTGCGCGATCGCAAAGAACTGAGTGTGAACGCGGAGCCTCAGAGTTTAGCTCTACGCGATCGCAATCCCTTGTTTGCGATTATGTAAGTCTCTTGTGGGGTTGGGGGACTGGGCAACAATTTTTTTTATGCGAACGCGATCTCTCATTCGTGATTGCGTGGGTCCACATTTTTTTTCTCTGCGATCGTAATCCCTTGTTCGCTATCGCATAAGTTTAAAACTCAGTACTCTCCGCGATCGCAACTCCTTTTTCGCGATCACGTAGAGTAAAATCGCTCAGTGAATTTAAAGTCTTAAAAACAGAATGTTATTTCGGTNCTGACGATGCCAGTATGCACGAACCAACCTTGGGGAATGGGAATAATCAAAAGAAAGAAAAAGCGAAAGGTAAACAAGTTAGTAAGGGATATTGAAAGAATGCTTGCATTATTAAACACGTTTTGCAAAATCATGTAATAATATGCGTCCTAATTTGGGGACCTCGTTGTGCCCGAGGTAGGCCAATATTGTGTCATTTCATTAATGTGAAAATGAGACAAAGTTTTACTAAATCGACAATAATAATGAAGTCACTAATGGCGTTTAGCCTTATTACAATCGAAATCTAAACTAGACTAAAAAAAAGTAAAAAACATTACTTGCTAATCTATTTGGTCCTTGGGGGACCTTCTTCGTACTTGGCTGTTTTGACCAGATCAATCAAGTTCCTAAGGTCGCGTATATCCAATAATAAGTAAGCATTTGACAGATGCCTCCTTCGCTACTATCCGCGTTTTGACACTCTGCAAGCCTCTTTCTCATATTTCCTTCGAGCTCCATCAGTCACTGTTCTAGATATGCCAACCTCTCTGTTGACTTAGTGGTGATCCTCTTCCATTCATTTATAGCCTTCATGCCTATTTTATCTTGTTCCAGATGCCTAGCTTCCGACTCGAAAACCCTTTTGCAAAGTCTTCTATACTTGACATGTGCCTCAGCATCATCATCAATGATCCTGTTTTCCAAATTGACCCCTGTCTTGACGTCTCCCGCTATATCATCTACCAACCATGATGGATAGAAATACACATGACTGTCATGGTACCTATCTGGCTCGATAGTCTCTTTTCCACAATGACCTTTTGGTTCCACATATGTTGTGCCTCGAACATGAAAGGAATGATGTCCCCTTTGAAATCTACCCTGTATTGGACCATGTTGGAAACCCAAGAGTCATGAGGGTAATGAGAACACATACATCGGAGATGCGTCCAACCCAAAGAAGTAATGGCGTGTTCATCGTGATTAAGGTGATATGACTTACTGTGCCTGTAACGTTCATTAAGAAATTCAAATGGGATATATCATATCATTAAAAAAAAGCAACTCATCATTTTACTTAAGACCTAGCATATTTAGAAAATCGTGAGGGGTGCGATTCTCTCGTACTAGTAATTCTAGACTATCCCATGGCAGCTTAGCAAAACCTCATATTTCTTCTAAGAGAGGAGTCATTTCTACGTCACCAAATCGGAATACCATACTTTTCTCATCCCAGAACATGGTCGCAGCCTCAATCAAAGCTCTGTTTGGTTGGATATGAAGCAAAGACGACAAGTTTCCAAGTACTCTTCTCACGTGATTCTTGTCGCAAGGCACAAGGTCTTTCCACCAGTAAAGTAGCAGAGATGGGATGCTTTGGACCATGCCGAATCTGGGGACTTCATACATCATTTTCTGCAAACAAGTAAAGGTTATCCCTTTTCCCCCTCTAGATTTGACCATTTACACGTTAATGATCAACATATTGGTATATTTTCCTCAAGTAATGCACATAACATGACGATGCCCATTGGGATTGTGGAAATCCTGTCGGGCTTTGGACAAGGCTTATCTTAGCAGGCTATTACATTAACAACGTTTTAGCTCATACTAGGTTTAACATGATGCATGTATATTTGATATTGGAGTAAGGTTGCTAGAAAGGAATAGACAGGTACTCTAAAGCAAACAACTTGAGAGGGAAAGTCACGGGACCATCGACTGCACCTCTGATCGACTAGTCTATCGGAAATAAGCCTTTCCTATTTAAAAAGGGTAATTTTAGAAGAGCGTGGACACTCATCAAGTGCCGCTATGTTGATAATTGGCACGAGTGGAGTATGATGTGGAGCATGCTTTACGCAGAGATAATAACACGTTTTCAAGTATTTGCATGATTGAATATGTAAAAACAGTAANTGCACAGCCCGAGCGCGTAGCCGGGAAGTTTTTATGTGGAAATGTGTTGAACTGTTGAATTTATGATAATTAATGGAATAAAGTTGACTTTGGTCAACATTTTTTGTAAACGGACCCGGACCCGTGATTTGATAATCCCGGAGAGTCCGTAGGAAAATATAGGACCTGGGCGTATGCCCAAAATCGAATTCTGAGGTCCTAAGGCCGAGAAATGAATTTTTAAAGAAATTTATTTTCTGAAAAATAAGAAAGACTTTTGAAAATGAACTTTGATGTGAAATCTGGGTTACCGGGCCCGTATTATGGTTCTGCTACCCAGAACAGGTTCAATATGTGTTATGTGAGTTATCTGTAAAATTTGGAAAGAAATGGACTTGGTTTGACGTGTTTCAGATCAAAATTGGAGAATTTAGAAGTTTATGAAGATTGAGAAAACTCTATGGATTTTTGAGTTTAATTCATTGTTTTTTATGTTATTTTAGTTGTTTCAATACTCGAATAAGTTCGTAGCATGATTTTGAAGTCGTGTGTATATTTGGTTTTGAGCCCTGAGGGCTCGGGTAAGTTTCGGGTAGGTGTCGGGGTGCAAAAGTGTTGGAAAATATGGTGTGTTGTGTTGTTTCTGGTGTCTTGTCATTTCTTCTCCGTGATCGCGGTGTGTTGCATGCGATCGCGATGTGTAATTTGCGAAGGGGGTCAATTTGCTTTGCGCGATCGCAAAGAACTGAGTGTGAACGCGGAGCCTCAGAGTTTAGCTCTACGCGATCGCAATCCCTTGTTTGCGATTATGTAAGTCTCTTGTGGGGTTGGGGGACTGGGCAACAATTTTTTTTATGCGAACGCGATCTCTCATTCGTGATTGCGTGGGTCCACATTTTTTTTCTCTGCGATCGTAATCCCTTGTTCGCTATCGCATAAGTTTAAAACTCAGTACTCTCCGCGATCGCAACTCCTTTTTCGCGATCACGTAGAGTAAAATCGCTCAGTGAATTTAAAGTCTTAAAAACAGAATGTTATTTCGGTATTTCCACTTCTTCATCATTTCCTTCTTCTCCAAAACCCCATTGACGACCCCCAAGCTAGATTCCCTCCATAACCACTTGGGTAAGTGATCTTAGCACCAATTTCTTCCACTTTATTTCCCTAATCACTAGAATCTAGGCCTATAATCCTAAAACCAAAGTGGAAATTAGGAGTTTTGGGTAGAGTTAGGGCTTATGGGATTTTGCGTAATTCAACCTCAACTTGGGGTCGGATTTCAAAATAAATCATATATTTGAACTCGTGGGGGTATGGGCGATCGGGTTTTGGTCCGAGCCTCGTGTTTGGACCAAGCGGGCTAAGGGTCGAATTTGGTATTTTTGAAAGAATGCTGGGAAATGGATAATTAGGCTATGGGATCGATTTATTGAGTCATTATTGATATACTTAATTTAATTATGCCTAGATATTATTTTTCCGGAGTTGAACTCAAAAGGAAAGGCGGTGTTAGAGGCTTAATTGTTATTTTTGGACCCGAAGTAAGTGTCTTGCCTAAGTTTGGTGAGGGAATATGTATCGTATGCTATGTGCTAAGTGGTTATCATGTTCAATGCATAGGTGAGGTGACGAGTACCTATGCATTGTGTGTCAAGCATGTCTGTGAGTCCATTTTTGATGAAATTCTTGTTCTTACTCCCATATCCATTGTATTATGAATTTATCTCTACTTGGAAGTTGATTGTTGTTGAAAATCCTCGTTGATGAACTTGTGATGTAATGGTTCTATTGAGGACCCAATGTAAAGGATATACTTCAAAAGGTTGGTTATTGCTCAGACCCTTGCAGGGCAATTTGTTATGATAATGACTGTTATTTTCCCCTTGTCTGGTGATCATGATTTGTGATTCCACTATGCTCCATTCCTTGCTATTTGATAATTGTCATTTCATTGGTGAGGAAGAGTGTAAAGCACGAAGGGTGATGCCGTGCCATTATTTACATTGATTACACCATATATTGCATAGTGAGGAAGAGAGTAAAAGCACGAAGANAACAAGTAAAGGTTATCCCTTTTCCCCCTCTAGATTTGACCATTTACACGTTAATGATCAACATATTGGTATATTTTCCTCAAGTAATGCACATAACATGACGATGCCCATTGGGATTGTGGAAATCCTGTCGGGCTTTGGACAAGGCTTATCTTAGCAGGCTATTACATTAACAACGTTTTAGCTCATACTAGGTTTAACATGATGCATGTATATTTGATATTGGAGTAAGGTTGCTAGAAAGGAATAGACAGGTACTCTAAAGCAAACAACTTGAGAGGGAAAGTCACGGGACCATCGACTGCACCTCTGATCGACTAGTCTATCGGAAATAAGCCTTTCCTATTTAAAAAGGGTAATTTTAGAAGAGCGTGGACACTCATCAAGTGCCGCTATGTTGATAATTGGCACGAGTGGAGTATGATGTGGAGCATGCTTTACGCAGAGATAATAACACGTTTTCAAGTATTTGCATGATTGAATATGTAAAAACAGTAAATAAAATAGCAAGAATAAACAAGGAAAGAGAAGGAAGACATAAAGAAGAAATTAGTTTACTTTACAGAATTATATGCTGGAATGTAATAAAGCATGTACAGAAGTAGGGATGGGAAATGCATGATATGGTAGTCTTAGACAAGATGAAAAGAAATAAAGAGTGGTCATAGAAAATAAAGGTGAATGGGGAAGGGATGTGCATGTCATAACAAATTTAAACAAATAAAGGTGGATAGGGGAAGGGATATGTATGTCATAGCAAATTTAAACAAATAAAGGTGAAGAAGGGAGGGGATATGCATGTCATAACAGATTTAGAGAAATAGAGGTGAATAAGGGAAGGGATGTGCATAAATAAGATAATCCACATAAGTCAAGTTCATTATGCTAAGAGCCTAAGAATATCCCCAACAGAGTCTCCATGTTGTCGCGCCCCCTTCTCTCGCGCAATCGGGTTTCGACATGTGAGAACTCTTTTAAATAGGTATTGAAAGAGAAAAGTCGCCACCTAACGATTTTAAGGTGCATTAGGGAACCTATTCTAAAATAATTCTGTTTGACTAGTCAGCATCACCAATGATTGGGTAAGCGCTCAAATTACCTCAAAGAGAAGGTGTTAGGCACTCTTCGAGGTCCACAATTGTGGGCCCCCACCGAACAGAGAACTAGAACTATGTGAAGTATGTAATTAGGCTAGGTGATCAAACAAACAAAGGTTGGAGAAGTTCATTATAACACAACTGATACAAATCTGAAGAACTACAAGATATAAATACAATGTTCAAATGACTAAATGTAGATATCAAGAAAACCGGGTGGGGGGGCGAGGGTCCTAAGTTTTTTAGCCTAAAGGATCAACCCGTGCAACATAAATAATACTTCGCAACTCCCTTTAGATAGGAGTTGCTCATATTATTCAGCGAGCATAGACTATCATCTCCTGCTACCCAATTACTATGTTAAAAGTTATTTACCTAGAGGCACTCTAATTCAATTCTAAGTCACGTCCTATGCGTACATTACCCGTCTCATGCCTATGGCCGAAGAGGCTTTGGACCTACTATTTGGGTTGTCCTAGACTTCACCTAGGTTGCTCAAAAATGATAAATCTAAATGACATTCAAGACATGTATGACTGCACATAAAGACAAATAAATGGCTCAAGTTGGCCTCCACACGTAAGGAATAAATGCACGCAAGCAGACTCATATTACATGCAGTATTAAGACGTATTGAAATTCTTCAGTCCTATAGGCATGATTTCTATGTGATTCTGGATTCCAATATTATGAGGCAATGCTATAATTTTTGGACTAGCGTATAGGAAAATTAGAGCATTACAAGCCCTATAGTCATGATCCCTAATCGTTTTGTAGTAAAGTAGTGAAAACAATCCCCGAATTCTGAATTACTATGATGACCCAAACAGTCATGTTGTATAATTTAGCAAAACTGTGTTCCGAGGGCTGAAAGCCTCTGTTAATCTCACCTCGATGTNGGAAAGGCGGTGTTAGAGGCTTAATTGTTATTTTTGGACCCGAAGTAAGTGTCTTGCCTAAGTTTGGTGAGGGAATATGTATCGTATGCTATGTGCTAAGTGGTTATCATGTTCAATGCATAGGTGAGGTGACGAGTACCTATGCATTGTGTGTCAAGCATGTCTGTGAGTCCATTTTTGATGAAATTCTTGTTCTTACTCCCATATCCATTGTATTATGAATTTATCTCTACTTGGAAGTTGATTGTTGTTGAAAATCCTCGTTGATGAACTTGTGATGTAATGGTTCTATTGAGGACCCAATGTAAAGGATATACTTCAAAAGGTTGGTTATTGCTCAGACCCTTGCAGGGCAATTTGTTATGATAATGACTGTTATTTTCCCCTTGTCTGGTGATCATGATTTGTGATTCCACTATGCTCCATTCCTTGCTATTTGATAATTGTCATTTCATTGGTGAGGAAGAGTGTAAAGCACGAAGGGTGATGCCGTGCCATTATTTACATTGATTACACCATATATTGCATAGTGAGGAAGAGAGTAAAAGCACGAAGAGTGATGTCGTGCCATGATTTACATTGCTTACATCATATATTGCATAGTGAGGAAGAGAGTAAAAGCACGAAGGGTGATGTCGTGCCATGATTTAAATTTCTTACATCATATATTGCATAGCGAGGAAAAGAGTAAGAGCATGAAGGGTGATGACGTTCCATGATTTATATTTTAAAAGCACGATGGTTGATACCATGCCATGATTTATATTTAAAAGCACGAAGGTTGATGTCGTGCCATGATTACATTGCCGTACATGATACATTGGATCGTGAGGAAGAGAGTAAAATCACGAAGGATGATGCCGTGCCATGATTCATGTTATCTGACATTGTACATTGCATTGTGAGGAAGAGAGTAAAAGCACGAAGGGTGATGCCCTTCCATTAATTACATATCTGGTATTATATTTTATTCATTAGTATATTTCTGATAAATTTCCTTCTTGTCTGTTCCTATGTGCTTAATTAACTGTTCTATCCCACTTGTTACCTCATTATCTGCTCCCGTATCCCCCTACGTATCTGTTTATCTCTTGTTTTGTTTTTTATGATATATGTAGTAGAATAGGACAAGTTAACGTTTCTTGTCAAGTCTAGACTCGTCACTATTTAAGCCGAGGTTAGGCTCGGCACTTACTCAGTACATGGGGTCGGTTGTACTGAAGCTACATTGCACATCTTATTGTTGTGCAGATCCCGCACCCGGACCCAATGGACAGCGTTGAGGGAGTCTTCTTCAGTCCACCCCAGAAACTTCAAGGCATACCCGCTGGCGTTTGTGGGTCTTGGTGTCTCTCCTATCCCCAGTTCTTTATTTATGACTTGTCTTTCCTGTAGTTTAAGAGACAGTCATGTATTTCCTTTTAGACTTTGTGTTTAGCACTCATATAGACAGTTCGTGAGTTTGTGACTCCAGGTTTTGGGGAATTATTGCGACATTGTGTTATGTTGTCTTTACTTAGCTTTGAAACATTATCTATTTCCGCTGTTAAGTTGTGAACTATTTTTGGCTTATTCTGTTGATTCGGTGTTATCAGGTTAGTTTAACTGTACACATTGGCTTGTCTATTGGGTTCAATGTTAGACGCCATCACGGCCCGAAGGTGGGATTTCAGGTCGTGACAAGTTGGTATCAGAGTCCTAGGTTGCTTAGGTCTCACAACTCACGAACTAACTTTGTTGAGTCTGAGGGATCGGTACGGAGACGTCTGTATTTATCCCCAGAGGCTGCAAAGTTAGGAATAACTCCACATTTCTTCATCTCCATCGTGAAAATTTATTCTATCATTGATGATTGAACTTTCCTACTCTTGTCCTCTATCTAATCTCGACATCACGTAAAGCGTCTACGACCGAACAAGAGAGGAAGCCCAACTACAACTACGATCAAGGGAAGAGACAAATGCATAGTGAGATTGTTAGACTGCACGGTGTGCCCATATCCATTATATCAGACCGAGGTACTCAGTTTACCTCCTATTTTTGGAGAGTATTTCAGTGAGAATTGGGCACCCAGATTGATTTGAGCACCGCATTTCATCCTCAGACGGACGGGCAGTCCGAGCGTACTATTCAGATTTTGGAGGATATGTTGCGAGCTTGTGTTATTGACTTTGGTGGTTCATGGGACCAGTTCTTGCCTTTAGCTGAGTTTGCCTACAACAACAGCTATCAGTCGAGCACTCAAATGGCACCGTATGAGGCATTCTATGGTGGACGGTGTCGGTCTCCAGTCGGATGGTTTGAGCCGGGAGAGGCTAGATTGTTGGGTTCTAAGTTAGTCCAGGATGCCTTGGACAAGGTGAAGATAATTCAGGATAGACTTCGTACAACTCAGTCCAGGCAGAAGAGTTATGCAGATTGCAGAGTTCGAGATTTGGCATTTATGATAGGCGACCGGGTATTTCTTCGAGTGTCGCCCATGAAGGGCGTGATGAGATCCGGTAAGAAGGGCAAGTTGAGCGTAGGTACATTGGTCCATTTGAGATTTTGGACAAAGTAAGAGAGGTAGCCTATAGACTTGCCTTGCCACCTACTTTGTTGGCCGTGCATCCAGTATTTCATGTGTCTATGCTCCGGAGGTATATCGCGGACCCATATCATTTACTTGACTTCAGTGGTGTCCAGTTGGACAAGGATTTGTCTTATGAGGAGGAGCCGGTAGCCATATTAGATAGGCAGGTGCGACAATTGAGATCGAAGAGTTATCTTTCAGTTCGTGTTCAACGGAGAGGTCAGCCTGTTAAGGCAGCTACTTGAGAGTCTGAGCCCGATATGCAGAGCCGTTATCCCCACCTTTTCCCCGTTTCAGGTACTTTTCTATGTACGTTCGAGGATGAACATTTGTTTTAGAAGTGGAGATTGTGATGACCCAAAAGGTCATCTTTTATAATTTAGCAAAAAATGTGTTCTGAGGTCCGAAAGCCTCTGTTAATCTCACCTCGATGTGCGTGCGCAATCCGGACATGTAGCCGGGAAGTCTTTTTGTGGAAATGTGTTGAACTGTTGAATTTATGATAATTAATGGAATAAAATTGACTTTGGTCAACATTTTTGGTAAAAGGACCCGGACCCGTGATTTGACGATCCCGTGGGGTCCGTAGGAAAATATGGAACATGGGCGTATGCCCGGAATGGAATTCCGAGGTCCCAAGCCCGAGAATTGAATTTCTAAAGACAATTATTTTTTGAAAATAAGAAAGACTTTCGAAAATGAACTTTGATGTGAAATCTTGGTTACCGGGCCCGTATTATGGTTTCGATGCCCGGAACAGGTTCAATATGTGTTATGTGAGTTATTTGTAATTTTGGAAAGAAACGGACTTGGGTTGACATGTTTCGGATCAAAATTGGAGAATTTAGAAGTTTATGAAGTTCGAGAAAACTCTATATATTTTTTAGTTTAATTCATTGTTTTGATGTTATTTTAGTTGTATAATTACTCGAATAAGTTTGTAGGATGATTTTGAAGTCGTGTGTTTATTTGGTTTTGAGCCCTGAAGGCTCGGGTGAGTTCCGGGTAGGTGTCGGTGTGTAAAAGAGTTGGAAAATTTGGTGTGTTGAGCTGTTTCTGGTGTCCAGTCATTTCTTCTCCGCGATCGAGGTGTATTGCACGCGATCGCAATGTGTAATTAGGGAAGGGGGTCAATTTTCTCTTCCCGATCGCAAAGAGCTGAGTGCTAACGCGGAGCCTCAGGGTTTAGCTCTACGTGATCGCAATCCCTTGTTCGCGATCGCGTAAGTCTCTTGTGGGGTTGGGGGACTTGGCAGCAATTTGTTCTATGCGAACACGATCTCTTGTTCGTCGTCGCGTGGGTCCACGTTCTTGTTCTCTGTGATCATAATCCCTTGTTCGCGATCGCGTAAGTTTAAAACCCAGTACTCTCCGCGATCGTAACTCCTTTTCCGCTATCGTGTAGAGTAAAATCGCCTAGTGAATTTAAAGTCTTAAAAACAAAATGTTATTTCGGGATTTCCACTTCTTCATCATTTCCTTCTTCTCCAAAACCCCATTGACGACCCCCAAGCTAGATTCCCTCCATAACCACTTGGGTAAGTGATCTTAGCACCAATTTCTTCCACTTTCTTTCCCTAATCACTAGAATCTAGGCCTAAAATCTTAAAATCAAAGTAGAAATAAGGGGTTATGGGTAGAGTTAGGGCTTATGAGATTTTGGGTGATTCAACCTCAACTTGGGGTCGGATTTCAAAACAAATCATATATTTGAACTCGTGGGGGTATGGGTGATCGGGTTTTTGTCCGAGCCTCGTGTTTGGACCAAGCGGGCCTGGGGTCGAATTTTGGTATTTTTTAAAAAATGCTAGGGAATGGATAATTAGGCTATGGGATAGATTTATTGAGTCACTGTTGATATACTTAAGTTAATTATGTCTAGATATTATTGATCCGGAGTTGAATTCAAAAGGAAAGGCGGTGTTAGAGGCTTGATTGCTATTTTTGGACCCGAGGTAAGTGTCTTGCCTAACTTTGGTGAGGGAATAGGTATCGTATGCTATGTGCTAAGTTGTTATCATGTTCAATGCATAGGTGAGGTGACGAGTACCTATGCATTGTGTGTCAAACATTCATGTGAGTCCATTTTGATGAAATTCTTGTTCTTACTCCCATAGCCACTGTATTATGAATTTGTCTCTACTTGGAACTTTATTATTGTTGAAAATCCTCGTTGATGAACTTGTGATGTAATGGTTCTATTTAGGACCCAACTGTAAAGGATATACTTGAAAAGGTTGGTTATAGCTGAGACCCTTGCCGGGCAATTTGTTATGATAATGACTGATATTTTCCCCTTGCCGGGTGATCATGATTTGTGATTCCACTATGTTGCATTCCTTTCCATTTGATAATTGGACTTGCATTGGTGAGGAAGAGTGTAAAGCACAAAGGGTGATGTTGTGCCATGATTTACATTGATTACATCATATATTGCATAGTGAGGAAGAGAGTAAAAGCACGAAGGATGATGTCGTGCCATGATTTAGATTGCTTACATAATATATTGCATAGTGAGGAAGAGATTAAAAGCACGAAGGGTGATGCCGTGCCATGATTTATATTTTAAAAGTACGAAGGCTGATACCGTGCCATGATTTATATTTAAAAGCACGAAGGTTGATGTCGTGCAATGATTACATTTCCATACATGATACATTGCATTGTGAGAAAGAGAGTAAAAGCACGAAGGGTGATGCCGTGCCATGATTCATGTTATCTTACATCGTACATTTCATTGTGAGGAAGAAAGTAAAAGGACGAAGGGTGATGACGTGCCATTCATTACATATCTAGTATCATATTTGTTTCATTAGCATATTTTTGATAAATTGTCTTCTTGTCTGTTCCTATGTGCTTAATTAACTGTTCTATTCCACTTGTTACCTCATTATCTGCTCACGTATCTCCCTACGTATCTGTTTATCTCTTGTTTTTTTTTCCACGATATATGTTGTAGAATAGGACAAGTTAATGTTTGTTGTCAAGTCTAGCCTCGTCTCTACTTCAGCCGAGGTCAGGCTCGGAATTTACTCAGTACATGGGGTCGGTTGTACTAATGCTACACTGCACATCTTATTGTTGTGCAGATCTCGCACCTGGACCCAGTGGACAGCGTTGAGGGAGTCTCCTTCAATCCACCCAGAGGCTTCAAGGCATACCCGCTGGCGTTCGTGGGCCTTGACGTCTCTCCTATCCCTAGTTCTTTATTTCTGTCTTGTATTTCCTATAGTTTTCAGAGACATTCATGTATTTCCTTTCAGACTTTGTATTTAGCACTCCTATAGACAGTTCGTGAGTTTGTGACTCCAGGTTTTGGGGAATTATTGCGACGTATTATGTTGTCTTTACTTAGCTTTGAAACTTTATCTATTTCCACTGTTAAGTTGTGAATTTTTTTTGGCTTATTCAGTTAATTCAGTGTTATCATGTTAGTTTAACTATACACGTTGGCTTGTCTAGCGGGTTCAACGTTAGACGCCATCACGACCCGAAGGTGGAATTTCGGGTCGTGACAATTACCAACACTCATTTTATAGAGATGTCTTAGGCGGGTGACAATATCCTATAGGCAGGATTTCTATCAATTGTTGAAATTTATTTTATAACACTTTACTCCTCTAGACATGTCATCTAGGCAGGGCAGTGTGATGAAAACAACGACAATAATCGATTAAAAGACTAGAACCGCGTAGACAAGGACCGCACCTGCAGAAATGGTCGCATCTGCGGCGCTTCCGCTCGCACCTGCGGCACAAGGCTCGCAGGTGCGGGCACACCAGAACCGGTGCACCAATAGCCCTGTTGAGTTTTAACTCAACCCGCGCATCGTCCAAACGAGACTCGAGCCCTCAAGGCTCTGAACCAAACATGCACACGGGTCCAAAATTATTATACGAGCTTGCTCGTTCGATCAAATCACGAACATAACATTTAAAACTATGGATTTAACCTCAAAACTCATAATTTTCTCAAGAACACTCAACTTACACTATTTCTCAATCGGACGTCCGAATCACGTCAAATCAACTTCGATACTTACCAAATTTCACAGATATGATGTAAACATCATAACAAACCTGTATCGAGCTCCAGAACCAAAACACAGGCCCAATACCGATGGTTTCAAACATTAATTCATTTCTTTATTTCATTAAGAATCCAACAAAACTATTTCTTTAAAAAATTGATTTCTAAGGCTAGGGACTTCAGAATTCAGTTCCGGGCATACCCCTATGTCCCATATTTTACTATGGACCTCCAGGGGTCGTCGTAACACAGATCCGAGTCTGTTTACTCAAAATGTTGACTCAAGTCAAATAAAACCAAACATTAAATTCTAAAAATTACTATTTCTCATATTTTCACATAAAATCTTTCTAGTTTCACGTCCGGACTGTGCACGCAAATTGAGGTAATTAAAATTAGTCTTTTTATAGCTAATAAGATTAGAACGGAGTCTTAATTCATAAAATGACCCCTTGGGTCATCACAAACTCTACCTCTAAAACAAATGTTCGTCCTCGAACGGACATAGAAAATTACTTGAATTGGCGAACAAGTGTGGATATGTACTCTGCATGTCCGACTCGGACTCCCAAGTAGCTATCTCAACGGGCTAACCTTTTCACTGCACTTGAACTGAAGGATAACTCTTTGATCTCAACTGACGAACCTGCCGGTCTAGAATGGCTATTGGCTTCTCCTCATAAGTCAAATCTTTGTCCAATTGGACAGAGCTGAAATCTAATACGTGGGATGGGTCACCATGATATTTGTGGAGCATATATACAAGAAATACCGGATGAACAGAGGATACCCTGGAGGAAACGCAAGTCTATAAGCTACCTCTCCCATTCTATCAAGAATATCAAATGGCCTGATATACCTAGGGTTCAACTTTCCCTTTTTGCCAAATCTCATGACAGTCTCCATGGGCGATACCCGAAGTAACACTCTCTCTCAAACCATGAATGCCACATCCCAAACCTTACGATCGGCGTAATTCTTTTGCCTAGACTGAGCTGCACGAAGTCGATCCTGTATAATCTTGAACATATCTAATGCCTCTTGAACTAAGTCTGTACCCAATAACTGAGTCTCTCCCAACTCAAACCACCCAACTGGCGATATACACCGCCTAGCATATAACGCCTCATAGGGAGCCTTCTTAATGCTCGACTGATAACTATTATTGTAGGCAAACTCCGCTAACAGCAAGAATTGATCCCAAGAACCTCCAGAGTCAATAACACAAGCACAGAGCATATCCTCTAGAATCTAAATAGTATGATCGAACTGTCCGTCCGTCTAAGGATGAAATGCGGTGCTCTACTCAACTCTGGTACCCAACTCTCGCTTAACTGCCCTCCAAAAGTGTGAGGTAAACTGAGTACCTCAATCAGAAATGATATATACAGACATACCGTGAAGGCGAACAATCTCTCGAATATATATATCTCTGCCAACTGCTCTAAAGTGTAAGTACTTGCCACTGGAATGAAATGTGTTGATTTATTCAACCTATCCACAATAACCCAAAGGGCGCCAAACTTTCTCTGAGTCCATGGGAGTCCAACAACGAAGTCCATAGTGATACGCTCCCACTTCCACTCAGGAATCTCTATCAGCTGAAGTAAAGCACCGGTTCTTTGATGCTCATATTTCACCTGTTGGAAATTCAAACAACGAGCCACATAAGCAACAATATCCTTCTTCATCCTTCACCACCAGTAGTGCTGTCGCAGGTCTTGGTACATTTTGGCCACACCCGGGTGAATAGAATACTTAGAACAATGAGCTTTTTCAAGAATCAACTCACGGAGGCCATCAACATTAGGCACACATATACGACCCATTAATACTCAAAATACCATCATCTCCAACTGTAACCTTCTTGGCACCACCGTGCCGAACAGTGTCCCTAAGGACCATCAAGTGTGGGTCATCATCCTACCAATTTCTGATACGCTCAAATAAGGAATACCGAGCAATTGTACAAGCTAGAACATGGCTGAGCAAAAAATCCAACCTCACGAACTGATTAGACAACGTTTGAATGTCTGAAGCTAATTGTCTCTCACTAACTGGAATACATGCAAGGCTACCCATACTTACTGCTTTTAAACTCAATGCATCAGCCACCACATTGGCCTTTCCTGGATGATACCAAATAGTGACGTCATAACCTTTCAATAACTCTAGCCATCTCCTCTGTCTCAAATTAAGATTCTTTTTCTTGAACAAGTACTGGAGGCTACGGTGATCCGTGTAAACCTCATATGGCATGCCATAAAGATAGTGCCTCCAAATCTTCAACGCGTGAACAATGGCTGCCAACTCTAAGTCATGGACCGAATAGTTATTCTCATGAATATTTAACTGTTGATACGCATATGCTATCACCCTGCCATCCTGCATCAATACTGCTCCAAGCCCAACACGGGAATCATCACAATATACCATGAAAGATCCTGAACCTGATGGTAACACCAATACCGGTGCTGAAGTCAAGGATGTCTTGAGCTTATGGAAGCTCGCCTCACACACATCTGACCATTTAAATGGGGCACCCTTCTGAGTCAATCTCTTCATCGGGGCTGCTATAGATGAGAACCCCTCCACAAAACGACGGTAGTATCCCGCCAAACCCAAGAAGCTCCTGATTTTCGTGGCTGAAGTAGGTCTAGGCCAGTTCTTGACTGCCTCTATTTTCTTAGAATATACCTGAATACCCTCTACTGATACGACGTGACCCAAGAAAGCTACTGAGTCTAACATGAACTCACACTTTGAAAATTTTGCATACAACTGATTATCCCCCAAAGTCTGGAGTGCTATACGAAGGTGTTGTTCATGCTTCTCCCGACTGTGGGAGTATATAAGAATATCATCAATGAACACAATTACGAAGGAATCCAGATAAGGCTTGAAAGCTCGATTCATCAGATCCATAAAGGCTGCTGGGGCATTAGTCAAGCCAAAAGACATCACCAAAAATTTATAGTGCCCATACCTTGTCCGAAAGGATATTTTAGGAACATCGGACACCCTAATCTTCAATTGATGGTAGCCCGATCTCAGATCAATTTTTGAAAACACACTGGCACCCTGAAGCTGATCAAGTAAATCATCAATTCTCGGTAAAGGATACTTATTTTTGATAGTAACTTTATTCAACTGCTGGTAATCTGTACACATACCTCATCGATCTATCCTTCTTTTTTACAAAGAAAACTGGTGCACCCGAGGGCGAGACACTAGGCCTGACGAAACCTTTATCAAGCAGGTCTTGCAACTGTTCTTTCAATTCTTTCAATTCTGGTGGGGCCATCTAGTATGGAGGAATAGAAATGGGATGAGTGCCCAGAGCAACATCAATACAAAAATTGATATCCCTGTCAGGTGGCATCCCTGAGAGGTCTACAAGAAACACTTCGGGAAACTCGTGAACAATCGGCACTGACTCTATTGAAGAATTCTCGGGTCCAGAATCATGGATATGATCCAAATAAGCCAAACATCCTTTCCCAAACATGCGATGAGCCTTGGCATAAGAAATCACTCTGCTGGGAGAATGACCAGGAGTCCCTTTCCATTCTAACCGAAGCAATCTCGGCAAAGCTAAAGTAATTGTCTTGGCGTGACAGTCCAAGATGGCATAATAAGGTGACAACCAATCCATGCCCAATATGACATCAAAATCGACCATGTCAAGAAGAAATAGGTCTACACTAGTTTCAAGACCCTCAATAATGACTACGCACGAACGACATACACAATTTACAATAATAGCATCCCCCACCGGTGTAGACACATAAACAGGAACACTCAAAGAATTGCGGGGCACAACCAAATACGAGGCAAAATAGGATGACTGTTTAACCAAAGAAGTAGACCTTTTGACTAAAGCTTTTTGTAAGATGAATACGGGGTTACTGAATATCAAGGAAATGGAGAAAAATGAATAACAGACAATATTACAGAAATATAGAAAAGAAGTCAATTATATTCGAGAATCAGATGCCTTTACAAGTTGTATTCCCCTCCCTTATATAGCAGATTCTTATAATGTACAACTCTTGTTATGCTTGCTCATTAATGACTAATTATGACATTAATGAGGCGTTACAAAGGGAAACAGTAATTGGAGTACTATTACATAACGTTAGAGTAATCAATTGTGGGTCTTTGAATATGCCTATAGCTTTGTCTACATTCATTCTGACCGTTTCTCTCTCCTGTTTTGATCAGGTTGAGTTTCCCGTGGCTGATAAGCTCGAGGGTTTACTGAATCATGCCTCTTTTTACTGTACCTCTTCAAAGAATCACATCCAGCTATCGCGTTTTCCGGTGTCCACGTGACTGGCTGAGTTGTTAAAAGCTGCTTACGTGTGAAACTCTTTTTTACCAATATAGATAGTTCCCCCACTTACCGTATATTTTACAATTAATATTTGGTAAGCGGATATTCACTTATGGCGGGAATATTTTGCCGCCGCTTTTCCTCGAATCATTGTATCCTTCTCTGCACCATAAGCGTCATTTGTCACTTCTATTTAATGCTCATACCATGTGTCCTTTTCGGATTAGTTCTGCATTTACACGGCACCTTTTAGGGATTTTTGCGGCTGTGCCAGTTCCGATGTGACATCTTCAATTATGAATTTTCATCATTATTTTTCTTTTTTTCCCATGTTTGACGGTTGTCTTCAAGTATAAATACCTGTCATCTTTTCTTTGCTTCCACGAAACACTTTTCTAACTTTGTCTTTTGTAAAGAACTTTCTTCTTGTCTTTGTTAACATGTCTTCTTCAAACCAACCTCAACGAGTTATTGATATTGAAAGTTTAACACCTCTTTAGAAATATAGGATCCACTCCTTCAAGGGGCTCCTCTTCTTCTCAGATAGTTCATTCTCCTTTCACTAGATCTCTAGTTTCTCCAAGGTTTAGGGTTTCTCGGTCTTTGTCTAGAGGTAGAGGTGAACGCCTTCGTGAACCTGGAGTCGATGAAATTGTCCCTGCTGAGTTTGGTTTTGCTAGGGATAGTCATGTTCTTGTAGACCAATTGTCTTCTGTTGAAAGTGTCGAAAGATATTCAACCCTTATAACTGAGGGTGTGATTTCCCTTGTTCGTAGGGAGTGCTTTTGGAGGTATGACTTTCCTTTCTATATTCCGAACAGTAATAAAAGAATAACGTCTTACAAGACGGGATATTCTTTTGTTTATACATACCCTTTGCTTAGGACAAGTTGGTCTTCTTGTGTGGCGAGTTGTTGCATATCTTAGGAGTTTGGCTTCTTTAGCCTCGATTCATTTTAATTTCAACCATTTTATTCATCTCTACTCTCCTACCTTATTTCGTGAATGGTTTTTACTCTGACTAATAGAAGCAAAGGAGTGCTGGTAACCCCTGGAGATGATAAGGATAGAGGTTGGTACCTATGGTATGTTGTTGTACCCACTGTGGGTTTAGTGGGTGAAGAAAATCTTCCCTTCCCTGAGAAGTGAAATCGCGCACGTGAGTATGCTTTAGCTCACATTTATTTACTTTTTCTCGTTTTGACTTGAGATGTTTTATTAACACCATATCAGTTTCTTCTTCTAACACCAATCATGAATACTGTTCAGAATGTCTCCGATATACAGGATTGGTAGAAAAATTGTTGTCCGTTGCTCCTTCAGAAGAGAGATCTTGGAAGTACCTCGCTGGGAGGTATGGTTGGTATGTGAAAAACCCACGGTAAGTGAAGCTCTTATTCTTGCTTCTTTCCTTACTCGAGTCTCTTCTTTCTTTGTCATTTAACCTTTTCCCTTTTAATAGGGTTCTCCCCTCGTGGGGTGTCTGCTTCATCTATCCCGAAGATGTCTTTGGCTCAGGCCCAAGAAATTATTGTGGTTTATCTTCCTCGAAGAGGAAGATTTGTGAGTCTCATTCCGTAGAAGAAGAAGAGGGTGCTTTAGTGCACATGCCACGGAGAAAGCGGGTGGTATCAGATGATGAGCTTACAACCTTAAACTTTCCTTTCGTGTCTGTGATTGAGCCCCCTGCCCTTGATGATGTCTCACATTCCCCTATTTATGAGGGTGTTGATCTTGCTCCTGACGATGTCCCTTTGGCTGCTGTCTTTCCTTCTTCTTTGAGAGAAGCTATCTCGTATGTTTCTTTGGCTATTTCGGCTTCTGCTGTTGCTTTGCCCGTAACTTCCTCGACTCTTCAACCCTCCGTGCCTGCTGCTTTTCCCGTGGCTTCTCCAGCTCCTCAACCCTCCGTGCCTGTTACTGTTTTATCTCTGCCTGCTTCCATGAGTTCCATCAGGGAAGTAGGGTCTTCTAACAGAGAGATGTAACAGGTGGTAATAGAGGTTCCAGCCGAGGGGAACCTTTTCAAGAAAACGGTTGAGCCCAAAGTGTGCTCAAGCCTTTTATAGGTCCCTCTGAGGAAGCCAAGCTATCCATTCACGGTGCTTTTACATTGGCCAATGAGGTCGTGCATACTTCTTTGAAGGTATGATGCAAGTTATCCTCTTTTATTTTCGTATATGAAATTTACCATATCTGACTGGTTTATTTCTTGTAGATTAACCTTATAGGCATGGAGCTTATGAAGAGGATTTCGAACACGGACTAAGAGACAAAAGAGTTGCAGGCCGGTATTGATAATTGGAAAGCACAATATGATAGCCTAAGGATTGACATGGATGCTTTAGAAGAGGAAAGTAGTACCTTGAAACGGCCGATGAGACTCATGGCAGCAGAACTGGCAGTAGAGAAGGCTTTTTCCAGTCAGGCTGAGAAAGACAAGAGTGTTCTGGAGTCTTCGTTCGCTGAGCAATTGTCCTGTGCCTCAGAGGAGATTAGAGACTTGAAAAACTTGTTGGAGCAGAAGGAGGAATACTCAGGCGAGCTCGTGCAATCACTCACTCATACTCAAGAAAAAATTCGTAAGGTTTTAGACAAAGCTCAAACTTTAGAGGAATCGATTGTACCGTTAAGGGCCGCCCATGAAGCTGCGGAAGCGGAGAAGGACGGATTGGGAGCAAAGCTTGAAGTACGGGCAAAGGATTATGAAGACTGTAAGAGGTGGCTGTTGTCGATGTGAGCTGGGTGTACATGAATTCTCGCCTTGACACTTTGATGGAAATGAGTCAAGAGGGTTTTGACCTTAGTGATGAAATAGCTAAACTAAGGAAGCCATGGAGAAGGCTAAAAAAGTCATAACCTCTCTTCACCTGATGGTGAGATTCCAGCCGCTCATACCTCTTCATCCCTAGTTTCTCCTGCNGAAGAAATTTAGTTGGTTCATCCCCCCTCCCCCCCTTTTTTCTTTGTATCAATTGATGGTTACCCCCAGTCCCATCGAGGGTAAATTTGGATTTCTTTAAAGTCCCCAAAATGACAACTTAGAAACACCACAATGTATATAAAAAATTTATACGGCTAAGTATAAGTTAATACTTAGTTTTAGATGTTTTAATATATTAATGTTAGTTTGACTTTTGTTGAGTTTCTGTTTCACTCTTTAAGTCTTTTGCATGCTTCATTTTTCGAGATTTTAGTTTTTATCTTCGAGTTTTGCATGTGAAATGCTTTAGACTACTTGTACCTTTTTTGTAATAGGCACGGTGTCATATTAAATGTGTGCCTTTTGTAATAGGCANAATGCAATAGAGTGATAGGAATTTTACACATGTTTAAGAATGTTTCCAAGGAAAGTTTTTTGTTTGAACTTCCATGACATTTTACATGTGTTTGGTTATCGTCTAGAACTCATGTTTGCAACTATTGTTTAACAGATTTGATATACTCTTGTATTTCGTAACTTTTTTTTCATTTGTAACAATTTTTCGATATTAATACAAGGAAACAACTATTTTTTACTAGTAATAGTTTTTATAAAGATTGGGGTTTTTACCCGCAACTGTTTTGGAAACAGTTTTCTAATAAGTACGAGGGAAATGTTTTCTTATTCGTAACTGTTTTTATTTTATAACAGTTTCTTGAAAAAATACAAAGATTTAGATCTTCCATCCATAACTGTTTTATTTGAGAACAGTTTTTTGAATGAGTACATTGATGATGATCTTTTACCCCTAACTGTTTTTGTTACAAAAACTTTGAATAAGTATAAGGATGTACATTTCATTCTCGTGACTAATAGTTTGCCTTTCAACCTGAATATGTTCGAAGGTTTTTGCTTTTTGCATTAGGCTTTGTATTTGGATGACTCTTTTGATTTCTTTCGATTCTGCTCGTGTCACTTGTCGCGTTGGGTAGATGGGTCTTCAGGCTCGAGCTTTTGACTTTCTGATAGTCTTCTTTGCTTTGTCTTAGCCTTCCATACTGTATAGTCCCCCCAAGTGTTTGAGCTTTGAAGAATAAAATCTCGAGCACTTGATTATTCCTTCCTTGTGGTCCTTTTCCTAAAAAGGAAAAACATTCCGGACTCGGTGGTATATAGTTTTTTAGATGATGAATGATGAACCCTTTTAAAACGTCCAACAGACTGTGTAACCCTGGACCGGGAATTGTGTTATTTTCTCACGTCTTTGTAGGTCTAATATCATCATCTGGTGAAAGGTTAGCTTTATGCCAATCATCTAAAAAAGTTAGTAAATTATTTAAATGTTCAAAATAAAATCGAACGTGTGATACTTGACGGGGGGGTATTGTTTTCTTTTAGAAGTAATACTTCTTTAGGTGGATGGCGTTCCAGCTTGTTGGTAGAACACTGCCGTCCATAGCTTCCAACTCATAGGTGACTTTCCTAGTTATGCCTCGTATTTTGTAAGGTCCTTCGTAGTTTGGATTTAGCTTTCCTGCACCTGCTTCTTTCGTTGATTGAAAGACTTCTTTGAGGACGAAGTCCCCAATCTTGAAGTACCTGAGATGATCTTTACAATTGTAATAACGCTCTATGATTTGTTTTTGAGCTGCCATCCATATAAATGCTGCTTCTCTCCGTGGTTCGAGCAGGTCCAGGTTGGTCCTCAATTCATCGTCGTTTTAACCATCCATGGTTGTTGAGAACCTTATGCTTGGTTTGCCAATATCCACAAGTATTAAGGTTTCTGAGCCACAAACAAGTGCGAACGGAGTTTCTCTCGTGGCTATTTTTGAAGTCATTATGTATGACCATAGTACGGCTAGTAACTCATCAGGTTAGTTTCCTTTGGCTTTGTCCAATCACTTCTTTAGATTGTTGATGATGACCTTATTCTTTGACTCATCTTGACCATTAGCCATGTGGTGGTACAACGTTGAAGTGATCCGCTTGATTTGCCAACTTTCAAAGAATTCTGTGATTTGCGAGCCTATGAATTGTGGGCCATTATCGCACATGATTTCCTTTGGTATTCCAAAGCGGCATATTATGTTTTTCCATAAGAAGCTTTTAACCTCCCTTTCTCGCACTTGTTTGAACGCTTCTGCCTCTACCTATTTTGTAAAATAGTCGGTTAGCACGAGTACAAACTGTACCTGTCTTTTAGCCGTGGGAAGAGGTCCCACTATGTCCATACCCCATTTCATGAAAAGCCATGGGGATATTATTGGATGTAATAATTCTGCTGGTCGATGCATGTTATTGGCAAACCTTTAGCACCTGTCACATTTGGATACAAAGTTCTCGGTTTCTTCTTCTTTCTTAGGCCAATAATATCCAGCTCTGATTAGGGTTTTCACTAAGGATCTTGCCCTTGAATGATTTCCATAGTGTTATTCGTGGACTTCTTTCATCAAAAATTCCGCTTGGTTAGGTCCGAGGCATTTATATAGGGGTCCTCCGAACATCTTGCGATAAAGTGAGTTGTGAATGAGGCAGTACTGTGCAGCTTTGCGGCGAAGTGCTTGAGCTGCTTTCCTATCTTCAGGTACGGTGCCATTCTGCCAAAAAATAAGAAGTTTGTTTCTCCAGTCCCATGTTAAGTTGTTGAAAGTTACCGCATTACTGTCCTGGTCTATTATTGAATTGAAATAGTTGGACGACAATTGCATTGTCTTTGTTCGTTACTTCCATGACTGCTGCGAGGTTAGCTAATGCATCTACTTTTACCTTTTCCTCTCTAGGTATTTTCATTACCTTCCATTTTTTGAATTGTCTCACGAGCTCTCGTGCTTTTTCAAGATACTGTTGCATTCTAGTCTCTCGAGCGGTGTAAGTCCCCTGTATCTGATTTACTACTAGCTGGGAGTCATTGTTGATCACAGTTAGCTCTATTGAGAGCTCCTGTGCAAGTTCAAGACCTGCAATAACAACTTCGTACTCTGCTTCATTGTTAATTATAAGATAACACTTGATAGCTTGCCGTGTCTTTTCACCTGTGGGTGATATTAAGACTATGCCTAAGCCTGCACCTTTTATATTGGAAAAACCATCGGTGAACAAGGTCCAAAGGCCTGGATTAACACCGTTAAAGAGTTGTAACTCTTTTTCTACTTCAGGTATAATGCTATTACTAAAGTCAGCAATAAAATCAGATAGTATTTGGGACTTAATTGCAGTCCTAGGCTGATAGATTATTTCATACTCACTTAATTCTATGGCCCACTTGGCTAATCTTCCTGACAATTCATGTTTATGTAGAATATTTCTTAAAGGATATGAGGTCACAACGGTGATCGGGTGGTATTGAAAATACAATCGTAATTTTCTAGATGTCATTATTAAGGATAAGGCTAACTTTTCCAGATATGGATATCTAGTCTCACCATCTGGCAAAGTTTTACTTACATAGTAGATATGTGATTATTTACCTTTTTCTTCTCTTACCAGTACTGCACTTACAACAATTTTTGAGATAGCTAGGTAGATGTACAATCTCTCCCCTTCTTTAGGCTTTGAAAGCAATGGTGGTTTCGATAGATAAATCTTCGGATTCTTGAGGGCTTGCTGAAATTCTTCAGTCCATTCAAACTAATTATGCTTTTTGAGAACTGAGAAGAATTTAAAAAATTTTCGGAAAACTTAGAAATAAACCTTCCTAAAGCTGCTATTCTCCCTGTTAGTCTTTGGAATTCCTTTTTATTTGTTAAAATATCAGTATTTCCTCTATAGCTTTAATTTGAGCGGGATTTACCTCTATTCCTCTGTTCGATACCAGGAAACCCAAAAATTTACCTGATTGCACTCCAAAAGCGCATTTTTTTTATTTAGCTTCATATTATACCTGCGTAAAATATCAAAAGAAGTAGAGAGATGCTGGGAATGGTCTTGTGCTTTTTTTAATTTATCAACATATCATCAATATAGACATCCATTGTCTTTCCAGGATGTTCTTGGAATATTTTA
Source organism: Nicotiana knightiana (assembly GCA_005239525.1). Classification (NCBI taxonomy): domain Eukaryota; kingdom Viridiplantae; phylum Streptophyta; class Magnoliopsida; order Solanales; family Solanaceae; genus Nicotiana; species Nicotiana knightiana. Next base: position 61,486 of record ML386866.1, on the reverse strand, counting down.
GTCACTAACCTTTGATAGGTGGCTCCATCATTTTTAAGCCAAAAGGCATAACTTTATAACAGTAATTCCCCTTGTTTGTAATGAAGGAAGTTTTTTCCTCATATGAGGGATTCATTTTAATCTAATTTTAACCAGAATATGCATCTAAGAAGCTCAATAATTCATGACCTGCTGTGGCATCAATCATTTGATCTATATGTGGCAATGGGAATGAATCTTTGGGGCATGCTTTATTTAAGTCAGTATAATCTACGCATACTCTCCACTTGCCATTATTTTTAGGTACTACTACGGTATTTGCTAGCCAGTTAGGGTACGTTAACTCTCGTATCGAACAATTCCTCAAAAGTTTCTATACTTCTTCGTCGATCACTTGGTTCTTGAATGGTCCTTGCTTGCTTTTCTTCTTCTTAACAGGTACGAATGATAGATCTTCATTTAGTTTATGAGTCATCACTTCTGGTGGAATGCCTATCATATCTGAGTGGGACCACGCAAAGCAGTGTGCGTTAGCTTTTAAATAATCAATTAACTTACCTCTTCGAGCGGGGCCTAGCCTCGTGCCTATATATACTTTCTATATACACTTTATGCTCAGGCTTTTATTCAGATAATGGAACACCTTCAAGCCCCTCCGTAGTTGTTTTGATGTGCTCATCTTCCTCCGGTTCATGAATGACATTCGGTCTGGAATCTGCATCTGTGTGGTATAGTACACCTTCCGTGGTAACTTGATTCTCCTTCTCGTAAGTATTTTCTTTCATACCTGTTTCAGCAATAATACCTTCCGTACCTATTTGGGTAGTAATTTCTTCAATGCCTGTTTGGGCAGCGTTACCTGCTTGGGAGATTCCCTTATCTCGTAATTCTTCCACCTCTATTTTCTTATTGTAGTGTACCACAGAGTTTATATTTCTTGCGGTTTGCTGATCGCCTTTCATTTTTTGAATCCCTCATTCAGAGGGGAATTTAATTACCTGATGCAACATGGAGGGTATCGCTTTCATGTCGTGGATCCATGGCCTTCCCACGATCATGTTATAAGCCATGTCAGTATCGATGACTTGGAACCTGGTACCTGTGATCACCCCCTCAGCATAAGTGCTAAGCTCAATCTCTCCTTTTGTTATAACCGTAGAGTTGTCAAACCTTGATATGGCTCGTGCCCTTGGGATTATTCGACTCCCTAGTAGGATTTCTTCCACGACTCTTAGCAAAATGATGTTGACTGAACTTCCTGGATCAATCAACACTCTTTTTACGTTAGTGTCATGAATAAGTAAAGACATTACTAGAGCATCGTTGTATGGAATCATTAATCTGCTGATATCTGCATCATCGAAGGTTATATAGTCTTCTTCAATATTTTCACGAGCCCGTTTCCCATGGGTAATTGTGAACTTTGTGGTTGTTTTGCAGATCACTCTGTTTACTTCTTCACCTCCATGTAGCATGTTGACGGTTCATTTTGGAGAAGGAGGCTTTGGGGGCTCCTGTTTGTTCCTCATATATGCATCTTTACCTTTATCACTAAACAATTCTGTTAAATAGCCCTGTTTCAATAAATTTTCTACTTCACCCTGTAAAAATCTACAATCCGCAGTTTTGTGCTCCTGATCGTTGTGGAATTCACACCAGTGATCTAGGTTCCATCTACTTGGATTTTACCGCATCTTTTTGGGCCACTTAACCTTGTCTCCGATGTTCCTCAAAATTGAGACAAGTTCATTAGTACTTACATTAAAGGTATGATCCCCAATTTGAGTATTACCTCTAGGTCGTTCATCTCGATATTTTCTGGATCTAGACGAGGATGAGACTACGTCTCTTCCTTGTGATCTATAGTCCGACCTAGTATTTTCGAACCTGGGGCGAATATCGCGTTCCGAGGGTCCTAAGTAAGGATCGTACCTATTTTTACCTGATCTTCTATCTGATTCTGGACGTCTGGATCTGGAATGATCTTCATCTCTCGAACGAGCAATGATATCTTCTTCTATTCTGAGTTTAGTACTGTACCTATTATATACATTGTTCCATATTGTAGCGGGGAATTCACTTAGACTTTACTTAAGTAGTCTCGTGGCATGAGAGCTTTTATTATTTAGGTTGCTTGCAAATGCCATGGCTGCCCAACTATCAGGCACCCTGGGTAACTGCATTCTTTCGCATTGAAACCTGTCTACAAACTCACGGAGTAGTTCCGTGTCTCCTTGTTTTATTTTTATTATGTCTTCCATTCTCTTCTCAACTTTTGTGCACCAGAGTGTGCTTTTATAAGCGAATCTGCAAGCTCAGCAAAAGAGTCAATAGAAATTTTTAGGGAGAAGAGAATACCAGGTTAGGGCCCTGTTAGTAAGTGTTTCCCCAAATTTTTTGACAAGGACTGATTCAATATTTTGTTTTGTAAAGTAATTGCCCTTTACCCAAGTAGTGAAAGTAGTCACATGGTCACTTGGGTCAGTTGTTCCATCATATTTGGGAACGTCAGGAATTTTAAACTTCTTCGGTATAGGCAAAGGTGCCGCACTTGGCTTCCAAGGTTGTTGAGAATATCTATCAACATCAATGCCTTTGATGATATGTGGTACTCCATGAGTTTGTTCGATGTGATCGTTTTGTTCCTTCGTCTGTTTCTGCATGGTTAGCAATAAATTTTGTAATTCTGAGTTATTAGATATACATTGTCTCGTTTCGAGAGATTCATTAGGAGTATCTCCTCTTCCTAAGTTTGCCAACCCAGATTGAGGATTTTCCATGGTGATGGTGTTATTGGGGGTGGCGCCGGTGGTGTAGGTAATGCTGTCGGTAATCCTCTCACAAATTCTTGCAATGCTTGGCTCACATACTCTGCAATCATTTGTTTTTCACGATCTTGTTCCACAGTTTAATCATGATCACCATTGTTGTCATTGGATCTTTCTGGGGATTGTTCCCTTGAACCACGTGGGGTTCTTGAAGGCGATGGAACTAGGGTTCCACTCGTTTGCTGGTTGTTGTCATTGGAGTTTGACATAGTTCAGAGGATATGACTTGAAAAGCAAACAAAGATTACCAGATTCCCGGTAACGGAACCAATTTGTTTAACCAAAGAATTAGACCCTTTGACTAAAGCTTATTTTTAACATGAATACGGGTTACTAATAATCAAGGAAATGGAGAAAAATGAATAACAAACAATATTACCGAAATATAGAAAAGCGAAGTCAATTATATTCAAGAATCATATGCCTTTACAAGCTGTATTCCCCTCCCTTATATAGGAGATTATTATAACGTACAACTCTTGCTATGGTTGCGCATTAATGACTAATTATGACATTAATGAGATGTTACAAAGGACAAAGGTAATTGGGGTACGGTTACATAACATTTGACTAATCAATTATGGGTCTTTGAATCTGCCCGTAGCTTTGTCTGTATTCATTCTGACCGTGCCTCTCTCATGTTTTGATCAGGTTGAGTTTCCCGTGGCTGATAAGCTCGAGGGTTTACTGAATCGTGCCTCTTTGTACCGTACCTCTTCAAGGAATCACATCCAGCTGTCGCGTTTTCCTATGTCCATGTGACTGGCTGAGTTGTCAAAAGGTGGCTTACATGTGAAACTCTTTCTTACCAATACAATGACACATAAGAATAAGTAGACCCTAGATCAAACAAAACTGAAGCATCTTTATTGAAAACTGAAATGGTACCTGTGATAACTGCATCAGAGGACTCCGCCTCGGGTCTGGCTGGAAATTCATATAATCGGGGCTGGGCCCCACCACCCTGAACTACGTCAGCGGGAGGACCTCTAACATGTGTTCCTCCACCTCTAACGGGCTGACCACCATCTCTAGCGGGCTGGCCTCCACCTTTACCATGCTGACCTCCACCTCTAACATTCTGACCTCTACCTCTGACTACCTGACCCCTACCCCTGGCTGGCTGGGTAGGCGGTGCTGCAGTTGGTGCCAGAACTATAGCACGAGAATTCTGGTACTGAGGCAGACTACCCAAAAATTTCGGACAAGATCTGCAAATGTGTCCATACTCACCATACTCATAACAACCATCCCGATACTGAGGCTGACCCTGACGAACCGACTGGCCACGATAATTACTCTGAAGAGGAGGTGCTCTGATAGGGGTTGACTGATCACAATAAGGCAAGTAAGAGCCACGACCACATGAGGCACCATGAGACGTCTGAAGTGTTGAATTAAATGGCCTCTACCCTAAGTATCTCCGTCCCCAGACGAGGCACCGTTAAATCTACCGGAATGGCGAGGTCTCTGTCTGACCCCTGTCATCCCATCCCGGGAACCGTCTTAACTCTCCTGGCCACATTGGCCGTATCCTGAAATGAAATTTCAGTCCCTGTCTCCTTAGCCATCTGCAAACTGATGGGTTGGGCAAGGCTCTCAATAAATCTCCTAACCCTCTCTCTCAGTAGGCAAAAAAAGAATATGATGCCGAGCCAAGTCCACAAAATTATTCTCATATTGGGTAATTGTCATGCCACCTTACTGAAGGCGCTCAAACTGATGACGCCTCTCTTCTCTGGTAGTGATAAGCAAAAATTTCTCCAAAAAGAGGTGAGAAAATTGATCCCAAGTCAGGGCAGGTGACCCAATTGGTCTTGTCAACAAATAATCCCTCCACCATTTCTTAGCGGAACCAGTCATCCGAAAGCAGCGAAGTCGACCCCATTGGTCTCCAAAATACCCATATTGCGAAGAACCTCATGACAACTATCCAGATATTCTCGAGGATCCCTTGAAGTAGAACCACTGAAGTGTATAGGGAAAAGCTTAATGAACCTGTCAATTCTCCACAAAGAATCGGTGGACATAACTGCCCCATCAACGGGCGGTGCTGGACCTACTGGCTAAATTACCCCAACTGGATTGGCTACTGGGGTCTGAACCTGAGGATTAATCTGATTAGGAGTGTGGTTAACAGGAGTCTAGACCCCTCCTCCAGCCTGAGATGCGGCTGCTGCAACAGGGAGTGCGCTAGTTTGAGCTACAATCTCCATAAGGCCCATTAATCTGACCAATGCATCCTGAAGTACCGGGGAAGCAATAAACCCCTCTGGAACTTGAGTTCGTCCAGCTGGAACGGTCTGAGCTGGAGCCCCTCCATCAATCTCAATATGGGGCTCGGTAACTAGGGTTGCAGTATGAGCAACAGGCTGAGTCCTGCCCCTATCTCGGCCTTTGACGTGGCCTCGACCTCTGCCCTAATAGGAGACGCTGCTGCTGGAAGGCTGGATTGTTGGTTAGCGAAAGAAGAAGCACATGTTCTCGCCATCTGCGAGAGAGTAGAAGAGTTCAATCAATATTTGAGATACCAAGAATCGCACGACAGAGTAGAAATAAAAACTGAGTCTGTTCCTAACTCCATAGCCTCTGAGAGACAAGTACAGATGTCTTCGTACCCATCCCCCGAACTCTATCAATCTTGTTCGTGAATTGTGAGACCTATGCAACCTAGTGCTCTGATACCAACTTGTCACGACCCAAATTCCCAACTCACGGAATCGTGATGGCGCCTAACAAAATACTTGCTAGGCAAGCCACTGTTAGAAATTAATTAACCATTTCATTTTTTTAAAGTTTACTTAGAGATCATGTTTAACAAACAATTTGGTGGTGCATATATACTCGTCACCTCATCTATACACCACACACATGTGAATTTACATAGCATTTAAGTGGGGATTCCTATTCCCTCAAGTCAAGGTTAAACCAAGTACTTACCTCAATCTCGTAGGCCACTCACTGCTCAATAACCGCTTTTCCTTTCGAATTTGCCTCTAACCCGCTCGAATCTAATCATAATTAGTTTAACATTATAAATCTATGCTAAAGAAACTAACTTTACAGAAAATAATTATTTTCTTAAGTTTTCTCAAAAATAGTTAAAACCCGACCCCGGGCCCGCTTGGTCCAAACTCGGGGTTTGGACCAAATTCCGTTTACCCATTCACTCCCAAGCCTGAATATGCCATTAGTTTCGAAATCCGACCTCAATTCGAGGTCAAAATTCCATTTTTACAAAATTTCCTAATTCTGCCCAAACCCTCATTTTCTACCATGAAAATTCTTGATTTTGGATTGAAGAGTAATAAAAAATATTAGGTCATTGAAAGAAAAGAGTTAATGAACACTTACCTATGATTTTGGAAGAAAAAGCCTTGAGGAAATCGCACTAGGTCTTCTACTCTTGTGAAAAATAAAAAGAAAAAACAACTGGAGTTCTACTTTAAATACGCTCACTTCCCGACCCTCTCACCTGCGGTGCTTGGGCCACACCTACGATAATCACATGTGCGGAAGGCTTCAGCTTATGCGGAAAGGCGCTGGGCCTTGGGGAGAGGGGGGGCGCATCTGCGGATGCGTACCTGTGCAGACAAGGACCGCACCTGCGGAAATGGTCGCATTTGTGAGGCTTCCACTCACACCTGCGAGCTTGCACATACGGCACAAGGCTCGCAGGTCGGGCACACCAGCACTCGTGCACCAACTGCCCTGCCCACGCATTGTCCAAACGGCACTCAAGCCCTCGAGGCTCTGAACCAAACATGCACACGGGTCCAAAAATATTATACGGAGTTGCTCGTACGATCAAATCATGAAAATAACATTTAAAACTATGGATTTAACCTCAAAAATCATAAATTTCTCAAGAACACTCAACTTTCACTATTTCTCAACCGGACGTCCGAATGTCAAATCAACTCCGATTCATACCAAATTTTACAGATAGGATGTAAACATCATAACAAACCTGTATCGAGCTCCGAAACCAAAACGCGGGCCCGATACCGATGATTTCAAACATTAATTTATTTATTTATTTCATTAAGCATCCAGCAAAATAATTTCTTTCAAAAATTGATTTCTAAGGCTTGGGACTTCGGTATTCAGTTCCGGACATACGCCCAAGTCTTATATTTTACTGCGGACCTCCCGAGATTGTCGAAACACAGATCCGGGTCTGTTTACTCAAAATGTTTACTCAAGTCAACTAAAACCAAATTTTAAATTCTAAAAATGAGTATTTCTCATATTTTCACATAAAAGCTTTCCGGTTTCACACCCGGACTGCACACGTAAATCGGGGTAATTAAAATTAGTCTTTTTATAACTAATAAGCCTAGAGCAGAGTCTTAATTCATAAAATGACCCCTTGGGTCATCAGATGAATAAAAAAGTACCTCACTAATTTGGTTATTTAGAGCAAACTTTGTGATATTTCTCATAATTATTATGCGGTATTAAATATTTTTGAATAGTAAACCTTGTATTGAATGAAATTCTAAAATTTCCTTAGTTCTTATTAAAGTTGGTGAGGTCCAAAATAGGGCAAAAAAATCAGATTGAATGAATATAGGTCACCTTTGCAACATCTTAACACGGTTTCGCTACTAAAAAGAAAATAACCAACTATTAAGAAACTAACCTCAAAGTAATATTATAAAATAAGAAAATAGACAAGAAATATGGAGAGGAAGAGAGAACTATATTATTTCATCCTCTATTTATAGTATTACATAGAGGTATACAAAAGAATGTCATAAACATTTGAGACCATGGAGGAAGATCATGGGGAGGTTATGGAGGTATGGGATTTACAACCATAACTCTTAAGTGTTGGAGTAGTGGGACTTATGGAGATAATGGAGAAGAGTAGTGGATGTTATCGGAGTTATGGACATCCACCATAATTTCATAACGCTTCCCCTTGGATATCCATAGATAATGTGTCTCGTTAAGATTTTACTAGAAAAAAACCATATGGGAAAAAAACCTAGTGAAGGAAAAAGAGTACGCATATCATATAATACGCATTATTTGCTGCCTAATTAAAAACCTTGCTAGGAAAACCCAATGAGATAAGACCTTAGCTGAAGGAAAAAGAGTGCAGTGCGTGCTATACTCCCCTTGACAAAAATATCACTTGATATCTCAGAGAAGATGAATTCCAATCTTGTATAACAACTTCTCAATTGGTGAGGTTGACAATTCCTTGTGAAGAAGTTTGTCAGATTATAACTCAAATAAATTTGTTGAACATCAATCATGTCTGAAATAGATGTTTGGTGAATATGCTCTATTTTTTTTCTCTTTGATAGTCCTTCTTTTAATTGAATTATGCGTGCAGTATCTTCTTCAATGCAATTGGAATCTTGTTGAATTCCAAACGATAGCAGTACCCTCGTGTGCAAATAGATTATTTGAAAAACGAACTTTAAAAAACGCCTGTATTTGCAAAACCAACAAAATCTCGACAATATTTGTTAGAATAAAAACATCGATATCAAGGATTGCTTTTGCAATATAACACTAATGGTATTTCAATAACTCCACATAGGAGTTAAACAATATCTTGCAAGCATACTATTATACTCATGGTTTTAGCTAGATACATTAGTATACCAATTGCATTAGACACAAAAATAAATAATGTATGTCATGATTGCTCTACTCCACGTAAGGATTTGCTGAAGCTTTATTTAATAAATTTCTAGGGAACCTTAATATGCTTCAGAAGAGTTTAAATCCTTCAATTTTTTATATATGCATGTCAATTTTTTCAGGTATTGCTAGACTAAAATCTGAAAGCAATTGCATCTGCCACAAGAGAACATATTTCCATATAATTAATACTAGGATATTTACAAAAAATCTTGTGTCACCCTAGTGCATTGTACTTTCATGTGTTAGGACTATCAGTCCAAAACTTCACGTTTTCCAAGTGAAGTCAATCTTGATTGCGTATTTTTCATTGACCAATCAATTATCTATCCATATTCTATGACAGATTCGAGCTCAAGATCCTCATCAATATTAATAAAAATTGATCGTTACATTATATTAACAACATCATTTGTTGATACCTAATTTTTTCCTATAATATTTTCAAAATGCATATATACTTCCAAAACCATGCATTAGCATCAATAATATTTCCCCATAATTTTTGCATTTTTGAGGATTTCTAATTAATTTATCCCAGTATTTTATTATATACAAATAATCATTAACTGCACTACAAATAATTTTATAATAATTTTACGATTTACTTTTGCTATTTATATTAACACTAGGCCTAATTATTTCACTAAGGGCCACATTTACATTGTTGGTTTACAATTGCCATAACTTTGTAATTATATCTCATCTATGCATTATTACATTACTTGACCAGAAAATAGCTTGTTGTATTTTTAAAATATTGAGTAATTATTTTAAGACATTTCTATGCATAAAAACCGTTGTAATAATCTGTTAATTATTTTTATCAATTAATTAGGTATTTAACAAATATCTCTTTTAACTTCTTTAACTTTTCGGACCTAAGCCTTAATTACCAGCCCAAACCCATTAATAATACCAACCCAACACACCTTAAGCCCAATCTGCACCTACCCGACCCAAACCCCCATCAAATCGTAGTCGTTGATCTTTTAGATCAATGGTCCACATTTAACCTTACCATATTAATCTCTAAACCAACCCTAACCCCCCCCCCCTCCATTCTCTCATTCCGCCGTCATTGGTTGTCCTAACCTCTCCAATTCTCTCTCGACCTACCCCTAACCCTAATCGCTGTCACTGGCAAAAAGCTCCTATCTATGGAAATTCTAAGTATTCTCCGACAATTACAATCCGTTTATGCTTCTTGGATGTTCGATTACATGGATCCGTAAGAAAATATCATGGAGATTCAACCTGTTCTTACCTGAAACTTGTTTACTGGCCTGTCTAGGGCCATTCTCGTTTGTGAGTACTGATTTCCTCCTATATTTAGTTCGAATCTATGGCTTTTGACCAAGTTTTTCTCATCGATATATTTTTTGAAAAATCCTAGTTCTACGACTACTTGAATTGTTCATATCTTTTTTGATCTGAGACAATTAGAATGTTATTTGGTACTTTCCCTAAAAAATCTTCTGTTTTGGTTAACTATTGTGATTCTATTTACTTTTTCTGAAATTAGGGTTCTTCCTGATTCTCTTCAAAAGGGTTCTCTAACTTTCAAGTGTTTAATCTAATTATTTGTTTACATGTTTGATTGATTTTCGTATGTATGCCTAAACCCTAACTGTTTTTGTTTGTGACATTGATTTCTTCCATTTTTTCCTGTTATTATGTTTAATTCTGTGAACCAGTTACATCGACTGATTCTATTTAGGTTTCGAACGATTCTTTCCTGTTAAAATCAGTATTTTCTGGGATTTACCTATTTCCTTATTTGAGATTTTTATTAGTAATACTTGCCTTATATAGATTATCAATCTGACTTAAGGGTTTGATTGACTCCTATATGGTATAGGACTGATTTATTGCCTTATTTAAGCCCTAATTTTGTACCGTTAATTGACTCACATATCCTACGGGATCTTTCACAGATCTTCCCTATGATTGATTGATTAAATCCCCCAATTAACTGGTTGATTTATTTGGGTTACCCTGATTATGAATTCGTAATTTATTCTTGCCTTATTTATTTAACTTACTAAGTGTTATATATACTCTCATTACTGATTCTTCAAGACACACGAACAACAGTTCAAACATACACACACATAAAACTTCACTCTCATCTCTCTCTCTACTACTTGTGTTCATTGCTTGTCTAGCCAGTTGAAATCCACGGCTAGACTATTGAATCCTGCCTACTTTACCTTCTGTTTTGCTTCCTTTAACTGGTATGTTTCTACTCCTAATGTCGTTCATTATACTATGAAGTTCAAATATGTGTGCTCTCTGTTGTTGTACTTCTGTTAAACCCATGTCTCTTATGTACCGGTTAAGTACTATGTATTTAGCTTCTATTATTTCATGTTACTGCCTTAATCAACATGTTTAATCCTGTTTAAGTTTCAGTCTTCCTGTTTATTGCTTTAATCAGTATGTTTACTCTTGTTTAGGTTTCACTCTAATCAACATGTTTACTTATGTGTTCAAATTCCAGTATTTTCTGTTTATTACTACATGTTTACTTCTGTATTTAAGGTTTAATCTTCCTTGTGTATTGCCTTAAGCCAACATGCTTAATTTGGTGTCTCAGACTCCTATTTTTCTGTCTTATTGACTTCAATTGGTATGGTCAATTCTGTGTAGTTAAAACCATGTCCTCTCTATGAATTGATTAACATGATTACTCTTACACTAAAATTTTATGTTTCCCTGTCTATTGCTTGAGTCTGTATGCTTACTTCTATAGTTGTGTATGACTGATGAACTTAGGTGTTCCCTGTTTAAGACCCTAACTCAGCGTGTCTCGGTAAATATTATACCCCTACCTGCCCTATGCTTCTACTGACTAGCATGCTTCCCTAACACCCTGTTTCTATGTGTTGTTGATTCAGGATTCTTGTGTTCCCAACCCCTGCTCCCTTTTTTGTGTAATTGTTTGTTCTTAGCATGCTATATTCTCACCTAATTTTGACTAATGATTTGTGAGAAACCTTGTGGCTGTGTTTCCTACTTGCTGTTGTTTGCTGAACCTTTTCTAGAATATTTCTAAACTGTTTTTCACTCCTATTATGTTTTCACTTCTATACCATTTCCAGTCCCAAACAATTTTCACTTCTAAGCTATTTTCACTTCTAAATTGGTTTCACTTATGATATGTAAAATTATTCCTACTCTTTCAAGCACTCCCACTCCTACTCTTAGAATAAATAAGATTATACTCCTCCAGTGTGTGTACTGCCTAGAAACTCATGAGGTTGCTCCGAACTATGGCACACTGGAGCTGGCCTTTCCACACTGAACAAAAATGACTTCTCTTTAAAAGGGTCTTGGTGTGAGCATTGCCTGGGGTCCCCAAGGCCCTTGGGAACTTTGACATACCAAGATACTCTTTATTGGACACTATGAGTTATGGTACTTTGGACTGTTTGAAGGCCTGGTTTGCCATGTTCACTTTGGGCCTATCCAGGCTCCCTATAGTATAGCATTACTTATTTCTCTAGTTCATTTATGGTCTGTAATAATAATTCCTTTAAACAAATATTTGGAATATTAGTAAAAAAAGGGACTTTCATATAATTTTTGTGGGGAAATTGGGTAGAAATTATGCTCTTAGGATTACTATGACTATTTGCTTGCATTAGGAATCATGATCTTAGGATCCTTTGTGCATTAGAAAACATGTTCATAGGAATCATACCATTTGTTCTAAAACTTCTACTTTCTAAACTTCTGCATACATCTTGTCTACTTAAGAATCCTGTCACTAGGGTGCTATTAACCCTGTCTGAAAATCATGATCATCTCTCATGTGCATTAGTAACCATGCTTTAGGACTTTTATTACACTCACCTAAATACCATGCCTATATCGCATAAAATCGGTAGCAACCATGTCTATAAGAGTAAGTTTAAAAGCATACCTTAGATAACATGTTTATAGAGATGAATATATAAAATCAGTTCTGTAATGTTAAGAACCTAGACAACATGCCTATTGGACATAATGAAAGAACTGCCTATTTAAAACCGTATGTTAGTCTATTATGACCCTGATTGACAATTAGATATCCCGTTTATAGGACATATCAGATCCACTCCTAGGAAATCCTGTAGGATAATCTAACTCTTGCAAAATGATAAAATTGTGCTTCGTTTAATTACTTATGAACTGCCCAGATTCAGCAACCCCTAAAATCAGTAGGCAAACTGATGAGGTCTCCACTGCTTTGCTTTAACAGGATGCTGCATATGTTCTATTTGTCATTCTCACCTAAATATCTTGCTTTAGGACTTTTAAACTATATAAAATACTGTTGTTTGATACGTGCAATTGACTTCTTATTTGTGGAGGTAAATGTGAGCCCCCTTAGTTGTTCATTTACGTGACAATACTACTTGTTTAAAATCGTCGCTTAGATTTTCTCCTTTTAAGAACTTTAGGAGAGTCTAGAACTGCCTTAATTAGATGTCCTAAACACCTCCAAGGCCATAAGAAAGGGACGGGTAATGCACGCATAGAGTACCTTTTAATTAGAATCGCTCACATAACCACTAGGGGGAGGGGTTATTGGGTAGTAAGGGATATGATGACATGTGCACTAATGCCACGTGTAACCCCTCTAATTGCGGAAGGTTTACTGGGTATTGCACATAAGTGATCATATAGGCTAATAAACCTAAGACCCATTTATTTCCATTTTCTTTGTAATCCATATGTGTGCTTAAACTACTTTACTTGCTTAATCACTAATACACCAAAAATGGGTTTGGCCGGGAACCACCGCTGTGGACCTCGAGGGGTGCCTAACACCTTCCACTCAAGGTAATTTCAATCCCTAACCCAATCTCTGGTAATGTAAACTGGTTTCATGAGTTACTTGCATTAGGTGCCCTAACGCACCTTAAATCTATTAGGTGGCGACTCTTCATTTTACGTACAGTTTTCCCAAAGGGAATCGAGTTGTCCCAAAGCATGTCGAAACCCGGACTCCACGAAAGGGAAAAAGGGGACGCGACAACATGGAGACTTTGCTGGGGATTTTAGGCTTTTAACATAACAAACTTGCTTTTTGTAAATTAGTCTTAAGCATGCTTCTTTTTGGTTAATACGTGCGCACCATTTCCCTTTCCCCTTAAGTGAATTTAATTGCCCGTTGGAGCATTTATGATTTCCTTTACTGTAAAAACTAACTTATTTCTTTGTATTCCTTTCTTAAACGTCTTTCAATTATTAAATACCGCATTTTTTATTTTCCTAACGTGCAAATACGTGACAAAATGCTATTTACTGCTGCATAAATCATGCTCAACTTCATATTCCACTCGTGCGTAATCAATCCTATAGCAACACTTGATGGGTGGTTTCACTCGTCCTATATATCACCCTTTAAATTCGGAAAGGTTTATTTGCGGTAAAACTACTCAATCAACGGTGCAATCGACGGTTCCGTGCCTTTTCCCCTCAAGTTGTCCACTTGAGGGTACTAGTCTAGACCCCCTTAGCAATCTTACTATGATTATAACTGTACATGCATCATGGTCAAACCTAGCTGGTTTAATATGTTGTCCACATAATAACCCTTTAAGACAAAACTTATCCAAAAGTCCACCGTGGTTTCCATAATCCCAATGGACGTAACCACGTTTTGTGCATTAATTAGGGAGAACTAAATGCCAATATGCTAATCATGAATATGTAAATAGTCGAATCTGGAGAGGGAAAGGGTCTAACCTTATTTGTTTTGTATAAAATGAGGCACGAGGTCCTCAAGTTCGGCATGGTCCGTAGTATACCACCACTGCTACTAGATTGGTGGGAAGATCTTTCCTCGAGTGAAAAAAAACATGTGAAGAAGGTCCTAGGAAATTTTCCTTCTCTGTTAGACATCCAAAAAAAACATGTTGATAGAAGCTGTAACCATGTTTTTGGATCTTGAAAGATCAGTGTATTGCTTCGGAGATATAGAAATGACCCCGCTCCTAGAAGAAATGGGGGGATTTTTTGGGCTACCTTGAGACAACCCTGGGTTTTTGATACCGGAAAATCGCACTGGTAGGGGATTTCTAAAAATGATGGTTCTGAAAAAGAATTCCGATTTGGAGTGCTTAAAGAAATCTTATATACCATTTGACTACTTGTATGAGAGATACGGTCATAGCAAGTCCTACCATATTTTCCATGATGATTTTTCCATCACTTCCTAGGGTCATATTCACCGCAGATTTTTCGTGTTCATTGTTTGCTTCTTGGGTATGATAGTGTTCCCAACGAAATGGGAAAGAATTCACACGAGAATGGCTATGGTCACCAAGACTCTAATGGAAGGAATCGAGGGACAAACATACACCATAGTCCCTATGATTATAGCTGATATCTACCGGGCCTTGGACCACTGCCATATAGGGTCCAAACATTTCGAGGGCTGCAATTTGCTGCTGCAGTTTTGGTTAATGGAGCATCTCCAAAAGGGTCAATATCGCTAGGATTTTCCATGAAGGGTGTGGAATGACCATATTGCCTTCCATCACCCTAAATGGATGATTTATATTCCAGACAGGTTTGCTCAACCAGAGAGTGCTAAGGAATGGGTGGATTTCTTGGACAATTTGACTGAGGATCAGTTCAGTTGATGTTTGAATGGTTCCCTACTAATGAGTTCATCATCAGGCCAAGGGACGCTCCTCACTTAGTGTTGATCGGGTTAAGGGGAATATACCCTTATGTTCAAATCAGGGTTATGAGGCAGGCAGGAAGGAAGTAGAATCATACCGCGGGTCGCGAAGATAAGTCATTTCCGTGCAGATTTTCAGGATGACGACATCCCTTACAAGTGTCAAGCTCAGCATATGTGGCACTCAGAGATTATTGTGGAGAAAGACACCATTGATCCAGACAGGTATCATGCGGGGCATGCACCCTTTTATCCGGCATGGTTGGAGGACAACTTAGCTAGGAAGTTGAGCCAGGAATTAGTCAGGGAAACAGGGTCATAGACGAAGATGCAGAAACCCAAGTAAAATACAACAAGTTCAGCAAGAGGATTCATGACTCCGAGGCCGAACATCAGTAGATACACGAGACAGACAAAAGATTAATCAAGGAATGGAGAGAAATGGCTATCACCTCCATGAAAGGGTAGAATATCTAGAGCAGGACTTGATGGAGCTGGGAAAAAAGACAATGAAAAGAATCACCGTCTGCCAGAATGCTGAAGAAGGTGAGGGAGGACATCTAGCAAGAGTGTACATGTTGTTGGGCATGCGCGAACTTGGGGACTTGATTGATGGAGTCAGAAAGATCAAGCCTGGGGAAGGTCCTTTTGGGACCAAGTAGATTAGATTTATTTGCTTCTCCAAATGTAATAAGGCCAAGTGCTAGTAGTGGCTTATCTTTTATTATCTTAGTGTCGTTTTGGGATTCGTCTATTTTTTATAAATGAAATGAGTCATTTATTGGCATCTAATTTCTCCAAAACAACTTGTCGCTAGACCTACCTCGGGCACAACGAGGCTCCCAAAATAGGACGCGAATTTACATTCTGCAATATGTGTTTAAATATTGCAAATATTCTTTTTAGAACTCTTACTAACTTGGCTATCTTTTAT
Source organism: Nicotiana knightiana (assembly GCA_005239525.1). NCBI lineage: Eukaryota > Viridiplantae > Streptophyta > Magnoliopsida > Solanales > Solanaceae > Nicotiana > Nicotiana knightiana. Next base: position 45,405 of record ML386866.1, on the reverse strand, counting down.
TTTCTTTCTTTTTGATTATTCCCATTCCCCAAGGTTGGTTCATGCATACTGGCATCATCAGCTTATCATACCATATCCAGAGGCCCTCCACCTTCTCCCCCTCCAAGTATATCAAAAGGCAATGAACTGTTAGACCATCGAGGGCCCGACGAGTCCCGGGGTAGAAAGGCTAAACAACATTGTTTAAATTTTGCTTTTCTAGAAAAAGATTTCCCTTTTTGCACTTTGTTTTAAATAATATTTCAAATGTTCCAAAATGCTGTTTAAATTATAGAAAATCACTTTTATCTAACGCTTTCAATGAACTGATGTTTATTATTACCACTTTTCTCTCATATCTTTATCCCTACAGAATTACTATTTCCTATCTCGATGAACGGATAACTGTGACATGTAGCGAGACAACACAACAAAAAGATAGTGATTCAGAAGAAGAGGATGTAATACTTGAGGAGATTGTTAGAAAAGTAGAAGATTTTGAGATCAAGCCCAAGTCCAACCTGGACGAAAATGAGATAGTCAACTTGGGAGATTTTGAAACCGTAAAGGAAAGCCGCATAAACATCCATTTGTCACCGTTAGAGAAAGAGGAATGCATTCGGTTCCTGAAAGAATAAAAAGGGAAATTCTCTCCCAAATGTCAAGGTCTTTACATGTTTCACAGAGTACTGACAGGAGGAGTGCTCATACTCGCAGAGATGGACGTGGAAATTTGGCCAAAGCCAATCAACTCAGATGCAGTCAAAAGATTACGTGTAAATCATTTTATGTTCCTCTACATGACATAAATTGAATTACGCTCGACCTGATTCCCGTTTAAGAGGGGATATGTATGCATCCCTGGGGCTTTGGTCATAATTCAATAAAATTACTGGGGCATAATTTTGAGGAGGGCCCTCAAAATTCCGAAGCAAGTTAAGTCAATCACAGCATGTACGGAAGTCCGAAATTTTTTCCCATCTAACTAGGGTAGAAATTTGAGGAGGACCCTCAAAATTCTATGGCAGGAGAAGTCGCAGTGTCTCGGATCGTGTCACAGTCACTACTTCATCTAACCAATTTTCTAAAAAAACATATTTTTACTATGACTTCGAAAACTAAGCATGCTTGCTTTTGAAATAACTCTGTTTAGCAGATGCTACCCCCAATGATTTGAACAGGATCATCAGACCGAGCAAAGCAAGTCAAGCAAACCAATGGAGGCACGAACCGACCTCCCCCTTAGATAACGCATGATTTTTATTTGAATGCAAGAACAAGGAATATGCACGCCTCGAACTCACAACCTTCATAACAACAACGGTACTGAATCCACTTCCAGCTATGAAATAATCTGCTATCACCTACTATTTGTTCTCTTTGCATGGGATTGAGCACTGTCCCAAATCTTGCATGAGGCTAAGCCCTGCCTCCATATTTGCATAAGGCTAAGAACTACTTTTTATTTGCATGAGACTAAGCTCTGTCTCAATCTTGCATGAGGCTAAGCTTGCCTCCATATTTGCATAAGGCTAAGCACTGCCTTTTGTTTGCATGAGACTAAGCTCTATCTCAATCTTGCATGAGGCTAAGCCCTGCCTCCATATTTTCATAAGGCTAAGCACTGCCTTTTATTTGCATGAGACTAAGCCCTGTCTCAATCTTGCTTGAGGCTAGGCCCTGCCTCCATATTTGCATAAGGCTAAGCACTACCTTTTATTTGCATGAGGCTAAGCCCTTTCCCATATCTTGCATGAGGCTAGGCCCTGCCTCCATATTTGCATAAGGCTAAGCGTTGCCTTTTCTTTTCATGAGAAAAGCTCGGTCTCAATCTTGCATGAGGCTAAGCCCTGCCTCCATATTTGCAATAGGCTGAGCATTGCCTTCTCTTTGCATGAGACGAAGCTCTGTCTCAATCTTCCCTGAGGCTAAGCCCTGCCTCCATATTTGCATAAGGCTAAGCATTGCCTTCTCTTTGCATGGGACTAATCCCTGTGCCAAATCTTGCATGAGGCTAATCCCTGCCTCCATATTTGCATAAGGCTAAGCATTGCCTTCTCTTTGCATGGGACTAATCCCTGTGCCAAATCTTGCATGAGGCTAATCCCTGCCTCCATATTTGCATAAGGCTAAGCATTGCCTTCTCTTTGCATGGGACTAATCCCTGTGCCAAATCTTGCATGAGGCTAATCCCTGCCTCCATATTTGCATAAGGCTAATCATTTCCTTCTCTTTGCATAGGACTAAGCCCTATCCCAAACCTTGCACGAAGCTAAGCCCTGCCTCCATATTTGCATAAGGCTAAGAACTGCCTTCGATTTTGCATGAGACTAAGCTATGTCTCAATCTTGCATGAAACTAAGCCCTGCCTTCATATATGCATAAGGCTAAGCAATACATTCTCTTTGCATGAGACTAAGCTCTGTCTCAGTCTTGAATGAGGCTAATCATTGCCTCCATATTTTCATAAGGCTAAGCACTACCTTCTATTTGCATGGGACTAAGCCATGTCCCAAATGGTGCATGAGGCTAAGCACTGCCTCCATATTTGCATTACGAACTCCCTTCAATTCTGCATAAGGCTAAGAACTACCTTCAATTCTACATGAGGCTAAGCCCTGCCCCGAATCTTACATGAGGCTAAGCCCTGCCTCCATATTTGCATAAGGTCAAGCATTGCCTTCACCTTGCACGAGACTAAGCACTATCTCTCTAGCAATACCTATTCTCTTCTTTCGGGCTAAGCTCTACCCTCAAATTCATACAAGACTAAGCCTTGTCTTGTCTCTTCTAGCATCATGTCTTTGCATATCATGGGCTGAAATATTGCTAATTTGTTCGAGGGCGTCATTGTCTGAAGGCACCATCCTCATAGTCGGAAGACGTCATGCCATAACCTAAGGATCTCTCAAATTTGCATATCATTATTCAAAGGCGTCATGGTTCGGAGGCACCATTTTCACGGCCCGAGAATATCATCTCATGGGCTGTGAATCCCTCATTGGACAATTCATGGCCCAGAACATCATGGTCTAAGGACGTTATCCTCAACCGTCCAAAAACGAATTTCATGGTCTGAAGGGAATTTGCATCATGTTTAAATTCATGCACAGATATATGCCCATGGTAAATTTTTACTTGCAGGTGATCCGATGAGCAACCATTACCCCAACAGGAGTAATTCTGCTACAGAACCCTCATACTATCTCAAACATGGCTGCAATCCTTTCACCTATCCCAAATCTTGCGTCCGTCCTTGTGATAACTTCGTTGGTATGTTGCGCCGATGAATTCAGAACTACACACGGCCCGATTCTTGTAAAACCAGGGATATTTAGGCACCTCGAAAACCAGAGTGCGTCCTAAATCTCTCAAACCATCTCGCTCGGCCAAAATTGGCCATCATATCTTTACCCGACAACTCTTTCATCCTTCCCGGGTAAAGAGAGGCAGCTGTTGATATCCAATTTTTCCCTATAATATTTTCAAAATGCATATATACTTCCAAAACCATGCATTAGCATCAATAATATTTTCCCATAATTTTTGCATTTTTGAGGATTTCTAATTAATTTATCCCATTATTTTATTATATATAAATAATCATTAACTGCACTACAAATAATTTTATAACAATTTTACGATTTACTTTTGCTATTTATATTAACACTAAGCCTAAATATTTCACAAACGGCCACATTTACATTTTTGGATTACAATTGCAATAACTTTGTAATTATAGCCCATCTATGTATTATTACATTACATTAACAGAATGTAGCTTGTTGCATTTTTAAAATATTGAGTAATTATAAAGCATTTCTATGAATGAATACCATTTTTAGAATCTGTTAATTATTTTTATCAATTAATTGGGTATTTAACAAATAGCCCTTTTAGCTTCTTTAACTTTTCGAACCTAACACTTAAATACCAGCCCAAACCCCTTAATAATACCAACACAAATCACCTTAAGCGCAATCTGCATCTATCCTACCCAAACCACCATCAAATCGTGGTTGTTGATCTTTAAGATCAACGGTCCACATTAAACCTTACCATATTAATCTCTAAACCAACCCTAACCCCTTCTCATTCTCTCATTCCGCCGTCATTGGTTTCCGTAACCTCTCCAATTCTCTCTCGACCTACCCCTAAACCTAATCGCCGTCACCGGCGAAAAGCTCCTATTTATGGAGATTCTGAGTATTCTCTGATCATTACCAACCGTTTATGCTTCCTGGTTGTTCGATTACATGGATCCTTGAGAAAATCTCATGGAGATTCAACCTATTCTTGCCTGAAACTTGTTTACTGGCCTGTCTAGGGTCATTCTCATTTGTGAGTATTGATTTCCTCCAATATTTAGTTCGAATCTATTGCTTTTGACCAAGGTTTTCTCATATATGTGTTTTTTGAAAAATCCTAGTTCTACGACTACTTGAATCAGTTCATATCTTTGTAGGTCTGAAATGATTCGAATATTATTTGGTACTTTCCCTCAAAAATCTTCTGTTTTGGTTAATTATTTTGATTCCATTTACTTTTTCTGAAATTAGGGTTCATCCTGAGTCTCTTCAAAAGGGTTCTCTAACTTTCAAGTGTTTAATCTAATTATTTCTTTACATGTTTTATTGATTTTCTTATGTATGCCTAAACCCTAACTGTTTATATTTGTGACATTGATTTCTTTCATTTTTTCCCATTATTATGTTTAATTATGTGAACCAGTTACATTGACTGATTTTATTTAGGTTTCGAACGATTCTTTCCTGTTAAAATCAGTATTTTCTGGGATTCTTACCTATTTCCTTATTTGTGACATTTATTAGTAATACTTGCCTTATTTGGATTACCAATCTGACTTAAGGGGCTTGATTGACTCCTATATGGTATAGGACTGATTTACTGCCTTATTTGAGCCCTAATTTTTGACCGTTAATTGACTCTCATATCCTAAGGGGTCTTTCCCAGATCTTCCATATGATTGATTGATTAAATCCCCCAATTAACTGGTTATTTATTTTGGTTACCCTGTTTATGAATTCTTTATTTATTCTTGCCTCATTTTTTTACCTTACTAAGTGTTATATATATATACACTCATTATTTATTCTTCAAGACACACGAACAACAGTTCAAACATACACACACACAAAACTTCACTCTCATCTCTTTATCTGCTACTTGTGTTCATTGCTTGTCTAGCCGGCTGAAAGCCAAGGCAAAACTGTTGAATCATGCCTACTTTACCTTATGTTTTTCTTCCCTTAACTGGTATGTTTCTACTCCTAATGTCGTTCATTATACTATGAAGTTCAAATCTGTGTGCTCTCTATTGATGTACTTCTGTTGAACCAATATCTCTTATGTACTAGTTAACTACTATATATTTAGCTTCTATGGTTTCCTGTTAGATCCTTAATCAACATGTTTACTCCTGTTTAAGTTTCACTCATCCTGTTTATTGCTTTAATCAACATATTTACTCTTATTTAGATTTCACTCTAATCAACATGTTTACTTCTATGTTCAAATTCTAGTCTTTCATGTTTATTACTACATGTTTACTTCTGTGTTTAAGGTTCAATCTTCCCTGTCTATTGCCTTAAGCCAGCATGTTTACTTTGGTGTCTCAGACTCCTATTTTTCTATCTATATGACTTCAATTGGTATGATCAATTCTATGTAGTTAAAACCATGTCCTCTCTGTGAATTGATTAGCATGACTACTCTTACATTAAACTTCTATGTTTCCATATCTATTGCTTGAGTTAGTATGCTTACTTCCATAGTTATGTATGACTCATGAACTTAGGTGTTCCCTGTTTAAGACCCTAACTCAGCATGTCCCAGCAAATATTATACCCTTGCTTCTCCTATGCTTCTACTGACTAGCATGCTTCCCTAACACCTTGTTTCTATGTGTTCTTGATTTAGGATTCTTGTGTTCCCAACCCCTGCTCCCTTTTTGTGTAATTGTTTGTTCCCAACATGCTATATTCTTACCTAAGTTTGACTAATGAACTAAGTTGAGCCAGGAAATATGGAGTTTCATGTGAAACCTTGCGACTGTGTTTCCTACTTGATGTTGTTTTCTGAACCTTTTCTAGAATATTTCTAAGCTATTTTTCAATCCTAATATGTTTTCACTTCTAAACCATTTCCACTCCCAAACTATTTTCACTTCTAAACTATTTTCACTTCTAAATTGGTTTCACTTCTGATGTGTTTTCTTAAAAATATTCCTAGTCTTTCAAGCACTCCCACTCCTACTCTTAGAATACATAGGATTATGCTCCTCCAGTGTGTGTACTGCCTAGGAACCCATGAGATTCCTCCGAACTCTGGCACACTGGGGCAGGCCCTTCCACACTTCAAAAAAATGACTTCTCTTTAAAAGGGTCTTTGTGTGAGCATTGCTCGGGGTCCCTGAGGCCCTTGGGAACTTTGACACACCAGGATACTCTTTATTGGACACTGTGAGTTATGGTACTTTGGACTATTTGAAGGCCTAGTTTGCCAAGTTCACTTTGGGCCTATCCAGCCTCTCTATAGTATATCATTACTTATTTATGTAATTCATTTATTCTCTATAATAATAATTCTTGTAAACAAATATTGGGAATATTAGTAAAAAAAGGGAGGGATTTTCATATAATTTTTGTGGGGCAATTGGGTAGAAATCATGCTCTTAGGATTACTATGACTATTTGCTTGCATTAGGAATCATGATCTTAGGATCATTTGTGCATTAGAAAACATGTTCATAGGCATCATACCATTTGTTCTAAAACTTCTGCTTTCTAAACTTCTGCATACATCATGTCTGCTTAAGAATACTGTCACTACGGTGCTATTAACCTTGTCTAAAAATCATGATCATTCTCTCATGTGCATTAGAAACCATGCTTTAGGACTTTTATTGCACTCACCTAAAAGTTTGAAAATTTAATAAGTATAAATAATGGAAAATAGAGAAATAATTGATATGAAATAAGATAGTAGCACGAACTAACACCGAAAGTTTAAGCACGAAAATATCATAAAAGAAACAACTAAAGAGAACCACAATAATCATACATGGGCAACAACTGCTAGAACAATAAGGAAATAAACACAAGAATCACAACGAGGTAACACCTCATGTACAATAAGAATCATCACCGAGGTACCGCCTCGTATAAATCAAGAATCACAACCGAGGTAGCGCCGCATATTCACAGTTTACAATCTCAATCACAATTTTTCCTTATACCATTGTGTGAGCCTTACATTTGAAATAGGTTTTGAAAATATATTTTCCTGAAATAGCTACATGCACTTTAGCCCACCTTATGACACCGGGTGGCTTCACGTTGTTCCTCTTCAAGCAACACGCACATAAGTACCACCTTATGGCGCTGCATGCACATCAACCCCAAGCCTTATACAACCGCATGTGTGTCAATATCACATTACAATAACAACTCGCACCATAAATGACCATATATCACAATTTTCCAACAATCCACAATATCAATGTTTCCAAAACAATAGCCCACAGCTCCACCACTACAAGTACAAGAATATCAACAATAACAACAAATAGTGTAAAATTCTCAAAAGGAAGATGTTTCAACAATAACAATTTCGCCTCAACGTGATAACAACTTTCACAACTTCAACACCACTAACTCACCAACGAGAAACAATGTATAACCATGATGTTAAATATGAATAACTCACAATGCAATAGATCATGTGTAACAATAACTTTAAGTAATGAAAATCAACAAGGAAAGAGATAACATGAACAATAACTTCAAATAATGGTAACCAACAGTGAAAGTGTTAATATGAACAATGACTTCAATTTACGTTAATCAACAATGAAAGAGGTAATATGTATAATCACTTCAAGTAATGATAATAAACAATGAAGAGATAAAATATAACAATAAAAGAGGCGACAAATTCAACTAAAGCATGAGAGCAAATTATCAATTAGGAGGTAGAGGAAGTGTTAACGAAATCATTCAAGGCATATAAGAATAGACTAACACAAATAAGAATAGATTGACTAAGAGAAATATGGAATTTCAATTAAAGCATGAAAATAGTATTAGTAGCCTAAATCAATCAAATACCCCGTACAACCCGTGTACCTACTCGTCACCTTGCATACACGGATTTCACTAAGATCAATAATCAAACAATACCAACCCTAAGGGGTAGTCCCCTCACACGAAGTTAGGCAAAACACTTACCTCAAGTAGGCCAAGTCAACACGATGAAATAGCTTTTCCCATAAAATTCTACTCCACATGGATCAAATCTAGCCAAAATCAACTTAATATCATCAAACAATGCTAGGAAATTCAATTGCAGTAGATAAAACTAAGTTTTTTACACTTTTTCCAAAAATTTAACAAAAGTCAACTCGGGGCTCGTACGTCAAATCACGGGTCCAATGGTAGATTCCGTGTACCCATGAAGCTACAAGTTTATATATGTGATTAGTTTCAAAAATCCGAGTCCAAATCGAATCTCAAAACTCAATTTCTTATTTTTCAAAATTTTGACAAAGTTTCACAAATTTTCAATTTGATTCACATGATTTTGATATAAAAATATAAGATCTGTTGGAATATGATTAGAAATAGATTACAATCACTTACTCAAGGTTTGTAGGTGAAAATCCCCTCTCCAAATCGCCTCCTACAGAGTCTAGGTGTCACGCCCCAGACCTGGGGAGGCGTGGCCGGCACCTGGTGCTGTGCTAGCTCGAGCGAACCACTCTGTAACTCATGATCATTCTATAAAAATTAGAACATACATAGGCCGGATTGGCTAAACTCATTACTTTTGTAACTATCATGGGCCAACATAGCCACAACTCATAATATATAACTATAAGTGGAAAAACATTGTATCAATGAACCATCGTTCTTAAAATATGAATACATATGGGCCATCAAGGCCTCTGACATACTGTACAAAATGAACCTCTGTCTATAAAGCCTCTAAGATTATTTGACATCAAATGGGATAGGGTACCAGCCTACCCATAAGTCTGTAGCAAAACTCTAACATGATGACTCATACACTTAGTTGCACTCCGAAGGAGGTGGAGTCTTACCAATCCCTCGCTGAATGCTACCCTCGTCTAGTATGAGGGCTCGTGGAACTGATTATCTATACATGCATTCATGAATGCAACGTCCGCAACAAAAAGGACGTCAGTATGAAGAATGTATTGAGTATGTAAGGTGGAACTGAAACATAACAATAACTCAACATTATTTAAAGACATATAAGAATCAACTTTAATCTCTGAAGTGCCACTGTATATGCATACATATCATACATAAATATATAATGCTTCTCTTTGAGACTATTTCTATTACCCATATTGTATGATGCATGACTGTCCAACTGATCAGTGGTAACTGCTCCACCGGTTGTTGCACGGTGGTAAATGTATGACTTGCCAACCAATGGTAACTGCCCGACCGGCTGTACCCCGGTGGTAAATGCATGTCTGCCCAATCGGCCATAGCACACTAGTAAATGAAGATGCATGACTGCTCAACCGGCCGTAGCACAGTGGTAAATGAATATGTATGACTGCCCAACCGGCCGTACCATGGTGGTAAATATGTAACTACCTAACCGGTCGTAGCTCGATGGTAAATGCATGACTGCCCGACCGACTGTAGCTCGATGGTAAATGCATATGCATGAAGATAAATGTATTAATATATTATGAACATTAACATCTTTATCAAATACCTCAATAGAGACTTAGGAACATACTTAGACAGGCTTGAATATCACTTTACATGAATGAATAACATAGACATCCTTAACTGCTAAGAGTAGAACCACTTATGGAATAAAATTACGTTTACGTATCATTGCTTGGATCATGCCAAAAGAAAGAATCGATATACTTAACATACCTGAGTCATTTCTCTTAAAAAAATCCCTCTAATATACACCAATTGCGACGAAACATGTTAAGGCGAATCGAAGTAGAGAAAAATCCATATGATATTCTTGAGAAAAATGGCACTGTACTCTCTTAGAATCTCAATTCTCATGTTGGCAAGCATTTTGAGGGTTCATATGAATTCCTTGAATTCCATCTGTTACTACATGTAGTCATAAGCCTCATTTTTGTGGTGTTGAGAGGCCTTTTATATAAGTGGGTGTGGGCCCCACACTTTAGATGACTAAGCCACATAATCCTTTAATTGTGACACCTTTCCAAAAAAAACTTAAGAGTGACTAATTTTGGAGTGGTTTCTGCCACGTTGGGAGGGGATTAGACTTATCCAAAATATACTAATTAATTAGTTGATCTTCCACTAAAATCACTAATTATCCAATTATCCACATAATTAAGAATTATCTTAAACTACTTAAAATACTACTCACTTTTAACATATCTTATATACCTCACTATCATGGTCATGTGGTAACTTATATGACACTAGTCCATAATACTGGGTATTATAGCTCGGACCTAATTTTATCCCAAAATGTCAAACTTCGACGAAACTCATTTTCTCGATTCTCTTACTCTTTTACCTTCACAAATTTACTTATCACTTGCTTGAAATAGTATAATACTTATAATCTTCAAATAATCTTGTCCTTGAACTGTATCTTATGAAAAATTGACCGTACAATACTACATGGTGTAACATCGTCGTAATATAATACTGTGGAGCGTAACATCATCGTAATACTGCGGGGCGTAACACTAGGGTTCAAAAATGAGAGAATGAGTCAAAATCCCGTCTCCCATCCCTTTAACTAGCTGCAGATGTCGCATTTATAACACAGAGTTTCCTGCGAGCCACCACAATTGTGGACTAGGGATCGCATTTGCGAATCCTGAAAGCCTCCTGAAATCTCGCAATTGCAAGAAAAGGATTTGCAATAGCGAACTGTCCTTCAAAGCAAAAACGAACAATTTTTTGTAATTGTGAACGCTGTCCAATTTATGTTGCCTTCGCAAATGTGAAGGTTCATTCGCATCTGCAAAAACTTCCCCTCCTCTGTCACCTTCGTATATGCCACCCTGGTCTTTGCATTTGCGACACTAGAGCACTAGACACCAGATTTAGCCATTTTCAGTCCAACTCCCTCTGGAACATGTCCGAAACTCATCCGAGCCCTCGGGACTCCTAACCAATCATCCACACAAGTCTTTAAACATCACATGAACTCGCTCGTGCAATCAAAACACAATAAAATATCTAAAACTACGAATTGAACTATAAAAAGCATGAATTTCAAAGAAATTTTCAAGAACTTCTAGAATTACAATTAAGTGTCCAAACCTTGTCAAATCAACTCCAAACAACACCAAATTTTGCAGACAAGTTCTAAATACCATAACGGGCCTATTCCAAGTCCCGAAATATAAGTTCCAATATCGATATCTAAAATTCAACCTAAGGTAAAACTTTTCAACTTCAAATTGCCAAATTTCGGCAAATCAACATAGATCATCCTACGGACTTCCAAAATCAATTCCGGGCATACGCCCAAGTCTGGAATCACGATACAAAGCTATCAGAGCCATAAAAGCACATTTCTTGGGCCATTTTCATAAAAGTCAAACTTTGGTCAATAATTTCCAATTAAAACTTCTAAGGCATGAATCAAGGGTCCAAATCAACTCGAAAGCTCTCCGGTTTGAAACTTCTAGAATCTCATGTACTTGTGACTCCACATATTGGGGTGGTTTGTGTAAGATTTTGGTTTTGGAATTATCATGTTTATTCTAGAATTTCTTTTACACTATATTATTATCATGTTATTAGTTATTTATTACAGTTCTTTATTTTTTATTGTGTGTTGTTTTTCCTAGAAAATGATGTTAGGAGATATCACTCACGACTTCGATTGGTTGGGATTTGGGGTCGTGATAAAATTGTATCAGAGCCCTATATTTCATAGGTCTCATGAGTCATAAACAATCTTAGTAGAATCTTGAGGATTGGTAAAGAACTTTTGTACTTATCTTCTAGAGGATATAAGGCTTTAGGACACTTCACTTTCTTTATTTTCTATCATTATGTTTTGAATAATTATTCTCTTATTCTCTAACAAATATGAGGGCGCGTACATCATCCGCAGATAATCAGGAGCCGAAGACCTAGATTACAACCACTAACAGGGGTAGGGGCTAGATTTGAGGTAGAGGCAAAGCTCGGCATAGAGCACGCGCAACAACACCCGTTGTTGAGTCTCAAATAGAGCAGGAAGATGAGATCTAGTATGATCGAGCCAGTAGGACCAGCTCAGTCCCTAGAGGCATTCATTGCTACCCTAGGTTTTAAGATGCCTTAGACCGCATAGTTTGTCTCATGGAGAGTATGGCTCTGGCCGGTGTGTTTCCTATGGCACCAACCATTTATGAGGCCGAAAGAGGAGCCCAGACTCTCGCTACTCACACTCTGGAGTAGATAGTTCATGGTTATTTGAATACAACAATTCTAGTAGTTGGGGTAGTTCATTCTATTGTTGCTACACAGCCAGGGGAGAGACCCGCAATGTCAGTTGATGAGCTGAAGAGGTTGGATAGGTTCACCAAGTTATCTCCCCCTCACCTTAGTGATACACCTTACGAAGAACCCCAAGACTTCTTAGACTATTGCCATGAGATTTTCACAAAATGGGTATAGTGGAGACTAACAGGGTTTATTTTATAGTATTTCTGATTTATAGTTTTGCCAAGAGGTGGTGGCAGGTGTATGTGGAGGGCCGGCCATCAGGATCACTTCCTCTCTTATGGTCTCAATTCTCATAGTTGTTGGTAGAGAACTTTATTTCCTTTACTTAGAGAGAGGAGTTTCGTAGTTAGTTAGAGTGCCTTCAGCAAGGTAGCATGATGGTTACTTAGTATGAGATTAAATTTGTGGATATATCATGTTATGCAACTATCCTTATCCCTACTAAGAGGGAGAAGGTGTAGAGGTTCATCGATGATCTTACCTATGGCATTAAACTTCAGATGGAAGAGATATTGAGGATGAGATTTCTTTTACTCGAGCATTAAAGATTGCCAGGAGGACCAAGTGCATCAGAGACCAGGCTAGGGAGACAATATTTGACAAGAGGACCCGTTATTTTGGAGGATTCAATGGTTCCAAATTTGGAGCAGTGAATCCTTTAGTAGAGGTCGTCCTATCATCCTAGCTTATTCAGCTCTATAGGTCACCCATGGTGCTTCAAGTAGTCACAAAGCTTGTGGACCTTCTTCTGAGCAGCTAGCATATATGGCAGCTCTATCTCCAATTAGTGCACCTCTGATACAAAGTTTCTAGGGTGATTATTTAGGCGAACAAGGATAGTTCCAGGGTTAGTAGTCACTTCAGGAAAAGGCTTGTTATACATGTGGGGTTCTGAGGCATGTCGCAAAATTTTACCCCATTTCATAGAGAAATACACCACAGTTGGGTACTCGTGCCATGATTCCGACACGGATGGATCTACCACCTGCACAACCAGCTAAAGGCGGGGTTCAGGTAGCCTGAGGTGGAGGCTAGTCCATCGGAGGTGGATGCCAATCGGTGAGAGGTCATCCAAGAGACTGTGAGCATGTAATTTTTAACCTACCATATATTGACAAAATTCAACAAATAAATTAGTTCTATAATTTTTTGTTGAATTTCAGTGTTATTTGTCAATTATTTTGCATTGCACAATCATAATTTGTCCTTTTTAATTTATGAATAATTTAAAGTTGCATGATTAGGTGCACAACTTCAATCATTTTATTAAAAATTACGGAAAATTATCCTTCAAATAATTACAATTGTTAACTAACAATTTCACCTTTTAATTTACTCATTAATTAAAATTTAAACTAAAACTAGAGCTAATTAATACATTATTTTTTCAATTGATTGAAATAAATGATAATGAAAAGGTGATCATTTGACATAATGTGGATCTAATGGTTAAATTCTAAATTTAATTATTTTTTCTAACAAAATTGCGAAATTTATTCTCGAAATGATTAGGAGTCTTAAATTAAATAGTGTTGCTCTTAATTAACTCACCAATTAATTTATAACAAACAAAAACAAAGTGAAAATTAGTTACTACATTTTAAAAGTTTAATTCGAATTAGTGTTAATTAACTAATTAAGTTAATTGGTCATGGGAGGGTTAAAATCGGACCTGGGCCAAAATTACCCAGGCCCAAATCCCTTCTCTATACCCTCGCCCGAGCCCAATTCCCCCCATAACCCGTCCAAATCCCACTTACCCAAAACGACCCCATTTTATCTCCTATCAACCTTAACCGTTGGATCATTTTAATCCAACGGTCCACAACTCACTCCCCCCCTATATAACTGTCCTAACACCCCACCCCTCATAGCCCCTCAAACTCATTCTCCCTTACACCCTCACTCTCGTCTCCCTCCCTAGATCGAAAACCTTAGCCGCGCTCAAATACTCACCGCCTCCGCGTTCCGGAAATCGCCTCACTGGTGGCGGAGCTCCAGCAAACAACCCCAAGATTTCACCAAACACTCCTTTCCTTACCCTCAACCACATCCTACTCTTGGTTTTGCCCAGAAAACCTCCCCAAATCTACCAATTTCAGATCTAAAAATTCAAAACCCTAGAAATTCAACACTATCCGATCTAGAGAGAACTAATGACTCAAACTGGCATGAGTCAATAGCTCTTGGTGAGAGCTATTGATTCATGTGGATTTGGCCCATTTCGAACCACCGGAGTCCGGCCAACCTCCCCTGAATCAACTGGTATTCCAAAGATGATATTACCTTTGTTTCAACCTAACTAGGCATAAAAAGTACTATAACTTTTGATAAATACCTGGGATTCCCTATTCATAATAGACGCCCCATTAATAGGGACTTTTACTATATCCTTGATAACTTAAGGAACAAATTATCTAGCTGGAAAACAAAATTTTTAAATATTGCGGGGCGCACAACCCTTGCAAAATCCTGCCTAGCTAGTATTCCTTATTATATCATGGAATTTACCATGTTACCTAGTAAGATTATTCTCTGCAATGATAGAATCATTAGAAACTTTATTTGGGGAACAACAGACAAAATATAAGTTACACCTTTTGAATTGGAATACTATTACCAGTGAAAAATCTTTGGGGGGGCTAGGCATCAAAAAAGCCCATTCAATAAATAAAACTCTCCTTGCAAGTCTTGCTTGGGGACTTTTAACTTCTCGCACTTCCCCTTTGGCAAACCTCCTCATCTCTAAATATATCCACAATACCACTAAGAATCCCTCCTTCTTTTGGAAGAGCCTCAAAATTGGTTGGGATATTTGCTCAAAAGGAATAGCATGGTCTATTGGGCCCAACTCAAACATTGACATTTGGAACTATAGTTGGATCCCAAATTGTCCACCGCTTCGTCAACTCCTCATAGATCCCTTAAATAAAAGCGGCCTGCTCCTCACTCCAAGAACTCTCCTTCACAATAACTCTTGGAACCTTGACAAAATATCTTTCAACATCCCTCTTTCAATTGCCAATAGAATCAACTCCTTAATTCTTACCCATAGTCACCTCCAGGATATGATCTACTGGAACAAAACTTCCAATGGCACCTTTACTACCAAATGGTATTACAACCTTCTTGACGACCATACCAATACTTCTACGGAAAAAAAAACTTTGATTGGATATGGGCTCTTAATTGTCCTAATAAAATAAAATTCTTCATATGGCTATGTTATCATGAGCGAGTTCCAACAAGAAAATACCTTCAACACATTGGTATGAATATTGACCCAATGTGTACGTGTTGTCGTAAACATGAAGAAGACATCGAGCATATTATTCTCCATTTTCCTACAACAACAAAAATTTGGCACTCATTTTTAAATACTAATACACCTCTTGTCAATAATTCCAATAATTAACACTGGCTAGACTCCTTTAAGAATTCAAACCCCTCTATCAGTAGCTGCGTCAAGACCCGTCTTAACCTTACAAATTGGTTTTGTCTCTTTCCCTTCATTATTTGGAATCTTTGGCTCACTATGAATAATAACAACATTAATAACACAAATCAGTTCCTCCTACCTTCCCTAATATCCGAACATGCCTTAGAATATAAATTTCTTTCGGAAAAAATTTACACACACATCTAGGAAAATTCCTATTAATATCTCCTGGCATCCCCCCCCCCCCCACACCCCCGAGGATGGTACAAACATAATACTGATGGTGCTTTTAGTAGCACTAACTCTTTTTCAGGTATACGGGGATTAATTAGGGATGCAAATGCAAAATGGATACTAGGGTTCATGAAATCTGTCCAAGTAGATTCACCAACCCATGCAGAACTTTTAGCCATTCACCAAGGACTAATCTACGTAGCTTCTCACAAACTTACACCATTAGAAGTGGAAATTGATTCCACAGAGGCCATACACTTCCTAGATAAAGGATCCATCACTTACAATAATCTCATTTTTTATTGCAAATGGTTAATGAGCAAGTTGGGAGAAGTAATCCTCAGACATAGTTACATAGTTTCATCAGAGACTTCTCCAAAATCACCAACCCCCTGTGTAAGTTGCTCGAAAAAGATAACTCTTTTGTGTTTTCTAATGATTGCAGGGTAGCTTTTGAGGATCTGAAAAAGAGGTTAGTCACAACACCAACCATTGTTGCCCTCGACTGGGAGAAACCATTCAAGGTCATCTGTGATTCCAGTGACTACGCAGTGGGAGCAGTGCTGGGACAACGGAAGAAAAATATAATGCACCCAATTTACTACGTGGGTAGGACATTGAGTGGAGCTCAACTGAACTACACTGTGACTGAAAAAGAGATGTTGGCAGTGGTGTTTGCTTTCGATAAGTTCAGATCATACCTGATCAGCTCTAAGGTGATTGTTTACACTGACCATGCTGCCCTCAGGTATTTGATTGACAAAAAGGAATCCAAGCTGCGCATGATTCATTGGGTGCTGCTACTGCAAGAATTCGATCTAGAGATCTGTGACTGTAAGGGCACGGAGAATCAAGTCGCGGATCATCTGTCGCGACCTGAAGGAGCTGAAAACGCAGTGGAAGCAGAGGATATTCTGGAAACCTTTCCAGACGAGCAGCTATTCGCCACTAGCATGGAGGAAGTGCCATGGTATGCAAGCATTGAAACTTACCTCGCAAGTGGTATATAGCCCTATGAACTCTCATATGTTCAAAAGAAAAAGTTTTATCGTGACTGCCGCAATTATTATTGGGATGAACCTTACCTGTTTAGAATTTGTATTGACAACATGATTCGGAGGTGCGTCCCCTAGAAAGACCAATATTCTGTTTTGTAGGCATGTCACGCATCAGCGTATGGAGGTCATTTTTGAGGAGTCAGAACAACGGCTAAAGTTCTAGAGGCCGAATTCTATTGGCCAACTGGGTTCAAAGATGCACACCAACGGGTGAAGGGTAGTGATGAATGTCAAAGGACGTGGAACATATATCGTCATCATGAGATGCCCATGAACCCGATTCAAGAGGTTTAGGTGTTTGATATAAGGGGGATTGACTTCATGGGTCCTTTTGTCAGCTCGTATAGTAATAAGAACATACATGTTGTTGTAGAATATGTGTCACGACGCCAAATCCTAAACCAGCCGTGAGGGCGTCTATCGTGGAAATAGGCTAGCCAACTACCGCATGTTCGTAATTTCTTTTAAAAATCCCAATAAAGTTACAAACATTTCATAAAATATACAGAAATTACTGAATATAATAGGCCAATATACAGCGCCACCAACCCCAAAACCCGGAGCCAACAAGTCATGAGTATCTAAAAGGATAAGCAAAAATATACTATTATAATACAAAACCTCCGAATGAAAGCCAGATACAACAAGAAGGGAAATAGAGATACTGCGGACGCTGAACACCTACCTCTATATCCAGCAATCCGGATCCGCGCAGAATAAATGGCTAAGGCTCGATATCTGCACCTGAATCTACACACAGAGGTGCAGGGAGTAATGTGAGTACGCCAACTATTGGACTCAGTAGTAATGAAAATAAATCAAGTCTAAGCGGAAAGGAAACACACAAAAATCTATGCCATCAGATCACAATATACATAGCCTTACTTTCCAATAATATAAACATAGATATACAAAATCATCATGCCTTAAAACCAACTTCAGAAAAAGTCCTTTAAAGAATGCACATTTTTAAAACACTTCTAACCGAAAGATTTATTACAAGAATGAATGTAGTAAAATCAAAGGTAGCCCCTCGGGAAAAAAAAAATGTATCATAATTAGCCCCTCGGGAATGCCTCATAGTCACTAAACACCTAACAATCACTTAGCACCTCATAGTCACTCATGCCTCCCAATCACTCGTCACTCGGCACTTGGTCCGCTCACTGGGGTGTGTACGGACTACGGAGGGGCTCCTTCAGCCCAAGCGCTAATATCACTCAGTACCTCACCATCACTCTTGGCTTTCGGCCACACTCAATAGAACCACTCAAAAGGCCCCTCGGGCGAATCAGTAAAATAGGGTACTCGACCCAAAACATCATTTTAAATCTCATGTAGTGTAAATCAAGCTGAGTTTCGAAAAACAGTATGCACAATGAGGCTGAGTTAAATCATCAACAAATAGTGAGGAAAAAATACAGTAAGAAGCCCCCAAGCTAAACAGATCGACACGAGGTCCCAAACACGGCTTATAGCCCAAATATTTCTCAAATCATTAGAACATAATTTAACATAAGGTTTTGAGTAAAATATGCAACTCATTACTTGTCGCGAAGAGGACCTAGCCCAATCCAAAAATCAGTATGCGCCACATACTCGTCATCTGACATGTGCACCTTTATAAAATCAGTGAGAAATATGTAGTCCGGGGTTCCATACCCTCTAGAAAATATTTATAACCATTACTTACCTCTACCAGGCCACAACACTAGTCCGCAATGCTCTTGCCCCTCAAATTGGCTCCCGATTGCTCCTAATCTAGCCAAAACCAGTTTAATATCATTAATATATATCCAAGGAACACAACACAATCAAAGAGTACCAAATTATACAAGAATTTTGAAATTCGGCCAAACCCGATCCCCGGTCCCACGTCTCGGAATTTGATAATTTTTACATCACTAGAAACATCGTCTTCCCAAGATTCTATTCATACCAAAATTATCACAATCGGATCAAAATTGCCTACCCAAAACCTCAAAAGAAATTCCAATTCTCCACCCCTTCTTCCCAACCTTTTCCTACTTAACTCTTTAAATTTTCAAGCCTAATCCGAACAAATTAGCATAGAAACGATGTTAGTAACCAAAGAAGTTACCTACACTGAAAAATCTCGAGTTCCCTTCTTCAAATTGCCTTCAAAGAACTCCTCCCGCATGCAAAAATTGTGAAAATGAGAGAATTTTTGCGAAGGCCCTTTTTATACTGTTTCTTCCAGAATTTTCACACCTACGGACATTTAGTCACACCTGCGGACCCGTACCTGCAATCCCAGGTGCGCACCTGCGGAATCCCACTTAACGGACAAAACTCACACCTACGGCCAATCATCCGCACCTAAGGCTTCGCAGGTGCGGTCCAAACTTCGTACCTGCGAAAAAATCCCCTGCCTAGACTTTTTCGCACCTGCGCACTGCCCATCGCACCCGCGACATCACACATGCGGCTAACCATCCACAAGTGCGGCCAACACCAGAAAATCACACCAGCCGCTATTTCTGCAAATTTTTTAAGTTCAAAACCCCGCTAACCATTCGAAATCAATACCGAGCCCCTCGAGTCCCCAACAAAACATACCAACACACCCCATAGCATTATTCCAACTTAGTCGAGCCTTCGAAACACAAAAAAATAACACGAAAACACCAAAATTACATCAAACTCAACCCTATGAACTTTGAAACTTCCAAATTTTGCCAACTATGCCGAAACCAACCAAAACACCTCCGATTGACCTGAAATTTTGGATACATATCCAAAATGGCATTATGAACCTGCTCCAACTATCGGAATTCCATTCCGACCCCGATAGCCTATTTTCCACTGCCGACCGGAAATCACCAAAAACTAACTTCCGCCAATTCAAGCCTAATTCCACACCGGACATCAACACTTCATTCTGAACACACTCCTAAGTCCCAGATCACCTAATGGAGCTATCCGAGTCATAAAATACGCATTCCGAGGTCGTTTACCAATAAGTCAACTCTCAGTTGACTTTTTGAACTATTAGGCTATTTTAAGAGACTAAATGCCTCAATTCTCACCATAATCACTCTGGACCCAAACCAACTGACCCAACACAACAAAAACAGGCTAGCAATATATAAAAAATGCAGAAATGGGGGAAATGGGGTAAATCTCACAGAACGATCGGTTGGGTCGTTACATCCTCCCCCTCTTAAACAAACGTTCATCCTCGAACGAGTCTACAAACATACCTGGAGTCTCGAATAAGTGAGGATATTTGTCCCGCGTCGCCCGCTCGGTCTCCCAGGTGGAATCCTCCACCGGGTGCCCTCTCCACTGAACCTTTACTGAAACTATATCCTTAGACCTCAGCTTCCTGACCTGTCGACTCAAAATAGCCACCGGCTCTACCTTATATGACATATCACCCTTGAGCTGAACCGTGCTGAAGTCCAAGACATGGGAAGGGTCACCAACATACTTCTGGAGCATCGAAACATGGAATACATGATGAATAGTCGATAAACTGGGAGGCATATCAAGACTATAAGCCACCTCCCCAACCCTCTGAAGCACCTCAAATGGCCCAGTGAACCTGGGACTCAGCTTCGCCCTCTTCCCAAATCTTATAACACCCTTCATGGGTGACACCTTCAGCAACACCTTATCCCCAACCATGAAAGACACATCACGGACCTTTCAGTACGCATAACTCTTCTGCGTAGGCGTGCGAAGCTGCTCCTAAATTAACTTTGCCTTACTCAAAGCATCCTGAATCAAGTCTATGCCCAACAGCCTAGCGTCGCCCGACTCAAACCAACCAACCATAGACCTGCACCTCCTACCATATAAAGCCTCATCCATAGCCATCTGGATACTCGACTGATAGTTGTTATTATATGCAAACTCCGCTAGTGGCCGAAGCTAGTCCCATGGACCACCAAAGTCAATAACACAAGTACGCAACATATCCTCCAAAATATGAACGGTACGTTCCGATTGCCCGTTAGTCTGAGGATAAATGATGTGCTCAACTCGACCTGAGTACCCAACTCTCTCTGCACAGCTCTCCAAAACTGGGATGTGAACTGAATGCCTCTGTCGGAAATGATAGAAACCGGAACCCCATGCAATCAGATAATCTCCCTCATATAAATCTCGGCTAACCTCTCCAAATAATAAGTAGTACTAACAAGAATGAAGTGTGTGGACCTGGTCAGCCGATATACAATAACCCATATAGTATCAAACCTCATCGAATTCCGTGGGAGTCCAACTATGAAGTCCATGGTGATCCGCTCCAACTTCCACTCCAGAATATCAAACCTCTGAAGCAATCCACCAGGTCTCTAGTGCTCATACTTGACCTGCTGACAGTTGAGACACCGAGCCACAAACTCCATTTATCCTTCTTCATCCTCATCCTCCAATAATGCTGCCTCAAATCCTGATACATCTTCGCGGCTCCCGGATGGATGGAATATCGAGAATTATGAGCCTCAGCTAGAATCAAATCTCGAATCCCATCTACATTGGGCACGCAAATCCGTCCCTGCATCCTCATGACCCCATAATCACCAATAACCATATCCCTAGCATCGCCGCGACAAACCCTGTCTTGAAGAACAAGCAAATGTGGATCATCATACTGGTGTGCTCTAATCTGATCGTAAAGAGAAGACCTGGAGGCCACACAAGCCAACACCCGTGGGGGCTCTGACAGATCCAATCTCAGCAACTGACCCGCTAAGGCCTAAACATCAAGGGCTAATGGTCGCTCTACTATTGGAAGGTAGGCTAGAATCCCCAAACTCTCTGTTGTGCGACTCAAGGCATCGACCACTACATTGGCCTTCCCCGGGTGATATAAGATAATGAGGTCATAATCCTTGAGAAACTCTAACCATCTCCTCTGACGGAAGTTGAAGTCTTTCTGCCTCAGAAGATACTGC
Source organism: Nicotiana knightiana (assembly GCA_005239525.1). Taxonomy (NCBI): domain Eukaryota; kingdom Viridiplantae; phylum Streptophyta; class Magnoliopsida; order Solanales; family Solanaceae; genus Nicotiana; species Nicotiana knightiana. Next base: position 23,258 of record ML386866.1, on the reverse strand, counting down.
AAACTGCGATGATCAGTGAAAATCTCACACTGCACTCCATACAAAAATGCCGCCAAATCTTCAAGACATGAACAATGGCAGCTAACTCGAGATCATGCATTGGATAATTATTCTCGTGCACCTTCAACTGTCTGTACGCGTAGGCAATCACCCTACAGTCATGCATCAATACCGCTCCCAAGCCAACTCTAAAAGCATCACAATAAACTGTGTAAGAACCCTAACCAGCAGGTAAAACTAGTACTGGAGCTGTAGTCAATGCTGTCTTGAGCTTCTGAAAGCTCTCCTCACACTCATCAGACAATCTGAATGGAGCACCCTTCTGGGTCAGTCTGGTCAAAGGCGAAGCAATAGAAGAGAATCCCTCCACAAAGCGACATTAATATCCCGCCAAACCAAGGAAACTCCTAATCTCTGTAGCTGAGGACGGTGTGCGCCAACTCTACACCGCCTCTATCTTCTTTGGATCAACCTGAATCCCCTCACTAGACACCATGTGCTCCAAGAAAGCTACCGAACCAAGCCAAAACACACACTTGGAGAATTTCTCATAAATTTTCTCCTCCTCAAACTCTGTAGCACAACTCTCAAATGCTGAGCATGGTCTTCCTGGCTACGAGAATAAACCAGGATATCATCAATGAACACAATGACGAAGGAATCAAGATGAGGCTGAAGCACGTTGTTCATCAATTGCATGAATGCAGCTGGGGCATTGGTCAACCCAATTGACATAACCAAGAAATCATAATGCACGCCAGATACACACGGTCCACGACAACAGTATCGCCCACCGGAGTCGACACATGAACAAAGGTGACTAGAGACTCACGGGGCATATCCAAAAAACTGCAAAATATGAAGAAACATATGAATATGTAGAACCACGGTCAAATAAAGCCAAGGCATCACGGCAACGAACTAATACAATACCTGCGATCACGGCATCTTAGGCAATAGCATCCGGCCTGGCTAGAAATGCATACATGCGAGCCTGACTGCCCCCTCTAAGGCGGCCTCTAGCTAACTGACCACCACCCCTGGCTGCCTGGGCGGGTGCTGAAGTGACTGGAGCTGAACTCGAGGGCGTGCCCCTCTGCTGAGAAGATCCACTGGAACGGCGGGGACACTGCCTCCATCTATGCCCGAACTCTCCACACTCAAAAATACTCCCTGGAGCTGGAGGCGGGGACTGATAGAAACCCCTAGCACCCGTACGGCCACTTGAAGACTCATGCATAAAAGATCCCTGAACTGGGGGTTCTCGAGCTGCACTCTAAGCTGGGAGGGCACCAAATGAAGTACGGCCTGACGGAGAACCATGGGGACCCTACCCCGAAGATGCACCACTATATGCTGGGTGGCCTGACTGAGGAGGCCTGAATGAACGGCCCCTACCTTGCTGAAACTGTCCCCTAAAGGGAGCACCACTAGAACTGCCCGAGCCACGAGGCCTTTTGTCCTCTCTCTCCTCCCGCTCCTGGTGGCAAACAGACTCAATATCTTGTGTTATGTCAACAACCTGCTTGAAAGAACACCCGATACTCTCTCCCGAGTCATAAATAACAGAAGCTGATAAGAAAGACCATCTACAAACCTCCTCACCCTCTCCCTATCAATAGGGATAATCTCATAAGCATGCCTAGACAACTCGGAAAACCTCATCTCGTACTACGTAACTGATGACTCTCACTGGCGCAGCTGTTCAAACTGCCTGCGCTGCTCCTCTCTGTAGGACTGAGGAACATACTTCTCCAAAAAGATCATGGAGAACTGGTGCCAAGTGAGAGGTGCTGAACCAACTGGCCTACGCCTCTCGAATGACTCCCACCAAGTAAAGGCAGCACCCGCAAACTGAAATGTAACAAATGAGACCCACTGGTCTCCATAATACCCACGATATGCAATATCCTCTAGCACCTATCTAGAAATCCCTGGGCATCCTCGCTCTCTATACCGCTCAAAATCGGAGGCTGAAGTTTGCTGAATCTCTCAAACCTGCGCTGCTCGTCCTCAGGCATAGCAGGGACCACATAATCCTGGACCGGAGCAACTGGCTGAGCTGGGGCTGCTCCCGGTGCCTGAATACCCTGTGCAGCCTACTCAGGTGCCCGGGCAGCTGGAGTCTGGTTGTCTCCCCCGGCCTGAGCTATGATGGCAGTTGAAGACATGGCGACTGCCTGAGCCAAACGGGTGCATACTGTTAATATCTGAGATAGGGTCTCCTGAAGACCCGGAATAACCATAGTCATGCTGGTGCCTGAGCCTGTCCCACTGGGACACCATCAGCGAGAACCTGATCCTGAGCGAAAGGGGGATCCTATGGTACTGCCCCGGCTGCTGCGCGAGCTGGCCCCCTACCTCTATCGCGGCCTCGACCGCGACCTCAACCTCTCGCTGGTCTAGCCGCTGACTGGTCACTCTGAGTGGTATGTAGTGTACTCAGCATCTGTGAGAGAATGAAACCACGTAAGTTCATATTTCATGAATCAATATATCAGCATGAAAGAGTTGAAGAAAGATAGAAATGTTTCCTAAAAGTTCGACAGCCTCTCGAAGATAAGTACAGACGTCTCCATACCGATCCACAAGACTTTACTAAACCTGCTCATTACCGTTGATTCCTATGTAACCTAGGCTCTGATACCAAACTGTCACGACCCCAAATCCTAAACCGTCTGTGAGGGCGCCTATCGCGAAACTAGGCTAGCCAACTACCGCATGTTCGCAATTTCTTTTAAAAATCCCAATAAAGTTTCAAGCACTTCATAAAATATACAGAAATTACTGAATATAATAGGCCAATATACAGCGCCACCAACCCCAAAACCCGGAGCCAACAATTCATGAGCATCTAAAATGATAAGCCAAAATATACTATTATTACACGAAACCTCCGAATGAAAGCTAGATATAACAAGAAGAGAAAAACAAAGATGCTGCGGAGGCTGAACAACTATCTCTATATCAAGCAATTCGAATCCGCGCGGAATAAATGGCTAAGGCTCGATATCTGCACCTGAATCTGCACACAGCGGTGCAGGGAGTAATGTGAGTACGCCAACTCGGTAGTCATGAAAATAAATCAAGTCTAAGCGTCATAGAAACACAAGAAAATCAATGCCATCAAATCACTATATACACAGCCTTACTTTCCAATAATATAAACATAGATATACAAAATCATCATGCCTTAAAACCAACTTTAGAAAAAGTCCTTTAAAGAATGCACATTTTTAAAACACTTCAAACCGAAAGATTTAGTACGAGAATGAATGTAGTAAAATCAAAGGTAGCCCTTCAGGCAAAAAAATGTATCATAATCATCCCCTCGGGCATGCCACACATTCACTCAACACCTCACAATCACTCAGTACCTCACAATCACTCATGCATCCCAATCACTCGTCACTCAGCACTCGGTGCACTCACTGGGGTGTGTACAGACTCTGGATGGGCTCCTTCAGCCCAAGCGCTAATATCACTCAGCACATCACCATCACTCTTGCCCCTCGGCCACTCTTAGAAGAACCACTCAAAAGGCCCCTCGGGCAAATCAGTAAAACACGGTACTCTACCCAAAACATCATTTTAAATCTCATGTAGTGTAAATCAAGCTGAGTTTCAAAAAACAGTATGTACAATGAGGATGAGTGAAATCATCAACAAAGAGTGAGGAAAAACAGCAGTAAAAAGCCCCCAAGGGGTCTAAACAGATCGGCACGAGGCCCCAGACACGTCTTATAGCCCAAATATTTCACAAATCTTTAGAACATAAGTTAACATATGGTTTTGAATAAAATATGCAATCATTAGTTGCCTCGGAGAGGACGTAGTCAAATCCAAAAATCAGTATGCGCCACATATTCGTCATCCGACATGTGCGCCTTTCTAAATTTAGTGAGAAATATGTATTCCGGGGTTCCATACCTCAGGACAAGATTTATAACCATTACTTACCTTTACCGGGCCACGACACTAGTGCGCAATGCTCTTTCCCCTCAAATTGGCTCCCGATTTCTCTGAATCTAGCCAAAACCAGTTTAATATTATTATTGTATAGCTAAGGAACACAACCCAATCGAAAACTACCAAATTCGGCCAAACCCGAGCCCAGGCCCACGTCTCAGAAATCGATAATTTTTACATCACTGGAAACCTCGTCCTCCCAAGATTCTACTCATACCAAAATCATCACAATCGGATCACAATTGCCTACCCAAAACCTCAAAAGAAATTCCAATTCTCCACCTCTTCTTCCCAGCCTTTTCCTACTTAACTCTTTAAATTTTCAAGCCTAATCAGAACAAATTAGCATAGAAACGATGTTAGTAACCAGAGAACTTACCTACACTGAAGAATCTCGAGTTCCCTTCTTAATATTGGCTTCAAAGAACTCCTCCCGCATGCAAAAATTGTGAAAATGAGAGAATTTTTGCGGAGGCCCTTTTTATACTATTTCTGCCAACATTTCTGCAAATGCGGACATTTAGTCGCACCTACGGACCCATACCTGTGGTCCTAGGTGCGCACCTATGGAATCCTACTTAACGGACAAAACTCGCACATGTGGCCAATCCTCCGCACCTGCGGCTTCGCAGGTGCGGCCCAAACTTCGCACCTGCAGAACAAGCGGCCGGGTCGTTACACTATGTGACCAAATGGCTGGAAGCTGCAGCATTCCGCACAAATGATGCACGAGTGGTGGTGGGGTTCTTGAAGAAGAATATATTCACCCACGTTGGGATTCTAAGGGCCATCATCAGTGACGGAGGCACCCATTTAAGCAATCGCGTTGTGATTTATAATTGAATTCATGGCCTTAAACGGATAGTTCACAAGTTCCTCAAAAGCCCTAAATTTACTACCCAATTTCATGAATTTTCTATTTTAAAAGAGAGATTAACTAGGAATTTATGTTTAAAACTAGTGTTAAGTAAGGAATTTACTTAGTATATAGGTCGTGGAGGGTGCTGCTCAAGCTTGAAGGCTCTCTAATGGAGTTTTAGGATGAGAAAGAATGAAGGAAACCCATTTTTTAAACATCTAAATAGGTCTGCCTACAAGTGTTTCTGCACCTGCGATCCAGGGACCGCACCTGCAGTCCCGCACCGGCGAGAAAAGAATCGCACCTGCGAAAAATGGCGAGGGGGCTGGGGATCGCACCTGCGGAGGGGTTTTCGCACCTGCGAACCCACTCCTGTAGAAATTGTTCCGCACCTGTGAAGGTAGGGGGGCCATGGGTTTTCGTACCTGCTAGACTGGGATCGCAGGAGCGGTCCCGCACCTGCGGCTGGGAAACCACACCTGCGGTCACACCAGCAACAGCTGCACCACCAGTTGTTTTAGCTATTTTTTCGCCTCGTTAGGTGCCCTGCAGGCACCTGGGCCCACCCAAGCCTGAATCAAAAGATACCAACGAGTCCCAAATCATAGTACGGACTCGCTCGAGCCTTCGAAACACCCAAAACAAATCTAAAAATTAAAATCACACCCCCAAACCCACAGAACCAAACTTAGGAATTTTAAGTTTACTAGACTTCACTCACAACGCGCCGAACTGACCTATACAACTCGAAATGACCCTAAATTTTGTAGGCATGTCATAATTAACGTAACCAAACTATTCCCGATCTCGGAATTTTGTTCGGACCTCGATAACACAAACCAAAATATGAACTTAAGGAACTTCTTATTTCAATATTGGGCACCGAAATGCCCCCGGTTCATTAGAAACCCAATCCGAACTTACGCCCTAGTCCGAAATCATCACAAGAAGCTACCAAAACTGACGAAACTCAATTTCGAGGTCATTTACCCAAAATGTTGACCGAAGTCAAACTTGGCCTTAAAGGTCAAACTGAAGGAACCAATTGTTCCTATTGCACTCTAAACACCTCCGAAACCATGACCACCAGTCCCCGCAAGTCATAAATCATAAAAAGCCTCTATGGGCAGTTTCATTTGGGGGAACAAGGTTCGATAACGTAAAACGATCGGTCGGGTCGTTACACTATACCCAGTGGGAAATATTCCTCCCAACCATTTGTGTCCCGGGCGCAGATATGCAGCGGTATAAGTACAGGCAAGAGTTTCACTCGTCGGCACTCTCTTTTGAAGCCAAGTGTTGGCTTTATCTAATAAATAACCGCCTGATACCGTCAAATAACACCTTGGAGGGGAATGTTCCTCGTGCTTGTTTGATCTGGTGCTTCATGACGGGCCGCGACTTTGATGTGGCTAGGCTCATGCATGAGGAGATGTTCGTCCGCAGTGAAGTTCAGAGGTATGGCTTGTTTTTCCCATCTCTTGTCACTCGATTGTGCTTTGCAGTTGAGGTATCATGAAACTTGGTTGTAGATGGCTGAGTAACAATGGCGTACGCCTTCCGAGCAGACAAGGTGACCACTGGAAAATATACGGTGACGGCTGGTGGTGATGACGAGGAGGACGAGTCTGAGAAGGAGGAGGACGAGCAAGAAGATGAGGAGGAGGCGCATCCCACTAAGGAGCAGGCTGCCGAGGTTGCAAGCCCGTCTAGGGCCTGTCGAGGATAGAGAATAGACTGCCTTGAGCAGGAGCTGGCTGGTTTAAGGACCTCAGTTACTGACTTGGGGTCGAGAGTGGATACGCCAGCCACCCAGCAGTCCAAATCAGAAAAGAAAATCATGGGCTGGCGGTGGGCCCTGGGTTGTGCTTGTCGTTTGGACCCAGGGGCAGTCTCTGACCAGGATTGAGCTTTCAGGGAAGTCCCCTTACCTCTCTTTGTTTATTTTGATTTCCATGAGAACATGTCTTCATCTTAAGTGTGAAGTGGGGGAATGATCCCTTTTATATTTACATATGTAGGAACTATTTGTTAATTGTTGCTTTTATTTTCTTTTGAGTTTTGTTGCTTTTGTTGAGTTTTGTTGCTTTTGTTATTTTTTGTGATTTTTAATAGTAGTATAATTAATTAAGTCATCTTGGCCCGACGACGGATCCCCTTTCGATGGGGTTCTTGAGGGTCCAAGTCGACCATAAAAAAAATATACAGTGGACTGTTCCTGACGACGGATTTCGTGGGGACTTTTCTTGAGGGAAATTAGTCTAAAGAAAACACCAAAAAGATTTTGCTTTTTTTTTGTAGGTAGTATAGCAACTCCCCCTTGGTTTTTCTTTTGACCGCGGTTCTTTTCCAAGGTTTTTCTTGAACCGGGTGTAGTTAGTTTTTTATTATTTTGTTTTTTTTAGTTGCTAGGTGTTTTTGGGCGATGAGATAAAATAGGAAAAGCATCCCTTAGTGTTGTTACACCCGAACACAAAACACCCTAGAATGTGACGCCTAGGCTCAGTTGTTGATTCTTGTGGAGTGCCTTAAATTTGTATGTTGTAAATAACTTGAAAACTTAGTGAGAGTGTCTTGATAATCCAATTTGGAGTGAGTCATGTGCCATATGTGTGTAAGGTGTATTGCATAGTATTCGATGCTCCACATTCCATGCCTAGAACTTGCCATGTGTGTTTCCAAAGCGAAATAGTAGCTTCGTTCAGTTTTAGAAGTGATATAGGCATCTCTTTGTTAAGCCAGATATAAAATATACCCACCTGATTGGAATCTACCATAGTTAACCCCTTTGAACTTATAAGCCTGTTTCTTTGGAAACCGCATTACAAACCTTACTCAATTGTTTGAATGGCCATATGTTTGAACCTTTTCCCTCTCATGAGCACTTGAATTGTTAGAGAACATGTAAAAGTCAAAATGTGGGGTGGTGGTTTGGTTTTTGAGTGGAATCAAAGAAAGAGAAATAAAGGTGCAAAGTTTTGATAAAAATAAAAGAATAAGCGCCACTTGAAAAAAAAAGAGGGAGAAAAGGACAATGAATAAATGCAGTCCTTGATAAGTGGTGAAGTGATATAATAGCACCTAAGTAAATTTAGGGGAAATATAAAGAAAAGTTTGGTGGAATATCTGGCCTGGCATAAATATGGTCCGAAAGCGAAAGTAAGTGTATTAAAAGTGCTTAGGGAGGTTAGTCACTATATCTAAATCTATCATACTCGTCCCTTAGCCTACATTGCAACCAAATAACAACCTAATTGATCTTAGACTGTATGGGCTCGATTAGTAAAGTATTACACTACGGGAAAGCCTGTAGTGCATCTTTGTGGCATATGAATATTCTTTCCGAGAGTGAGTGAATTCTTTCTCTTTGAGTTCCTACTTGTTCTTAATATTATTCCTTCGGAACTACTCTCGTGTGTGATGTGAGGGCACTTGATTCATGATGGAAAGGTAAGTCTTGACCTCTGTGTAGAGTACTTTGAGGAAGTAAGAATATTGCATGGCATGTGAGAGTCGGCTCATGAGGCATGGATGTTACATTGCTAGGTACAACTCTTGTAATATGTTCGTGGTGTGACACATTAAGCAAATAATTGATGAAATGATCATTGCAAAGTAGGGTGGATTGCTCGAGGACTAGCAATGATTTAAGTGTGGGGTGTTGATAATAGGCTAAATTCATGTAGTTTAGCGTATATTTATAATCCAACTTAATGATGTTTCACTGTCTGATGAATGTTAAATGATGTTAAAATGGATTTAATTGTGGATTCTATGTTTTGCAGGAGAAAAGTGTGCTTATGAGGACCTAGGATGGTGTTTGGAGCCAAATTTAAGAGAAAAGGCCCATTGGAGTTCTAGCGTGTGAAAAGAAGGAAGAAAATCGCTAAGGCAGACTACTAGTCCACTAGCGTGGTCGCGCTAGTCCAGGTGTTTGAGACAGAGTGAAGTACCATTAGTGCAGCCTTAGCGCGTCCAGTAGTGCGACCACGCTAGCCCAGCGATCAGAGGCAGTAAACTTAGCCATTAGTGCGTTCACTAGCGCAACCGCACTAGTCTAATTCGCACACGTTATTTTCAGGGGTAAAATTGGAAGCTTGGGACAATTCCACTTAACCTATATAAGGTAACTCGCCCAAAAGAGAGGATAATCGAGGTTTTAAGGTCTTATTCAAGGCAAAGAGAGGCAAGAGGCAAGGAGGACAATTGGGCATCAAATCTCATCTTTCTTCCTTGTGTTTTTACCATTATTGATGAATTCTTCTATTGTTGTTTTTAGCACAATTATGAGTAGCTAACTTATTTAGTCTAAGGTTTTGGTGGAACCTCTTGAGGATGAACATCTTGTTATATTAATATAGTTTGCTTGGTTTTAATCTCTATTTGCTCAACTAAGTTCTTGTTGTAGTTGATTGAAGGGCCCTCAATTAGCTGCGCCTATTTAGTATGTATCTACTCGAGAGAGAGTGCATATTTAGGTAGTTGTTGAACAACACCACTCCCAAAGTATATGAGGGATCTATAATCAAGGGTTTAAAGGTTGTATTAGGGATAACGATAACTTGGGTGCAATCTAAAGTGAGCTATAATAAAATATAGCTAGCGTAACTCGGGAGAGTGCATCTAGTAAATTGTCATTATTACTCGGGAGAGATTTGCGGTAAAAAGGGTGCTCATGATTGATAGAGATAATTAGGCCAAACTATATGAAATAAACAAGAAGGGATTCCATCAACAGGGGAAACCATAACCTTAGATCCTTCTCGCATTTGTTTACAACCCACCAATTATTATATTCTAGTTTAATTAATTTCATTCAGTTTTATTTAGTAGAAACACTAACAAATGATAATCATAACCTTTGGGAAGTTGATTATGAAGAATCGAGTGAGTCTAACAGCGATAATTGATAGGTTAATTCTCTGTGGGATTCGACTCTGGGCAAAATACTCAGATTATATTTGCAACGTCAGCTTAGTCTCTTTATAAGACATAGTTGGGCGTGATCAATATCACCAAAGTCAACTCTTGGTCAAACCACTCAACCTTCCAAACTTCAACTTTTCCAACTTTCGCCGAAATGCTTCAAATTACCCTACGGACCTCCAAATCCAAATCCGGACGAACGCCTAAGTCCAATGTCACCATACGAAGCTGTTCGAGACCTTATGCCGCCGAACAGAGCTTAAATTCTTAAAACGATTGGCCGGTTTGTTACACTTTCAGACTTAGTTTGTAGTAAATATTAAAAGCTTGTAAGTTGTGACTCCATATCCGAATTGTATAAGATATTATGGGCTTTATGTTATACCGCATGTCAGTTTTAGCTTCTATTTAGCTTAATTAATTTTGTTATTGAAATTGACTAAAATTGGTTTAAAGAATCCTCTAACATTTGTCTGCCTAACAAGTGAAATGTTAGGTGCCATCACGGTCCCGAAGGTGGGAATTTCGGGTCGTGACACATAGACAATGTATTCCAGACTTATGATAATTAGATGCTCATGTACTCAGTGATACCCCGATGTCGGGAGTTTTCACGTTATGTTTTGGGTCTCTACCCCTTTTATGAGAATTTTTGTTATTTAAAATAATTTGATTCATTTTCTGTTAAACATTGGAATGTCTTGGAAATGTCGTCCTGCCTAGTACCACGTTAGGCACCATCACGACAGGTTAGGATTTGGGTCGTGACATTAATGATAAAACTCAGTAGTGAACTAGTTTTCGAATATTGTGGTCGGAATATCTATCTATCTATCTATCTATATTATTATAAAATCATGAATACAATGTTGGTTACAAAAATAACCTTATAATATTAAGAATAAGAACTCATAATAAAAGGACATAACCAGAATTCTAGATATTAGCCTAATAATCCTATTAGTTTTATGACATCATACTGCACGTTAGGAATCGTATATTTATAATTACTTTTTAGTTATCTAATTCATATAAAATTGAACAAGTAAATATCTTTAGTCATGTAATCCTATTACTTTTCGGATATACTTCTAAAAATTTCTATTCCTAATTTAATTTGAAAGCGTATTATAATATCCTATTACTAATTTAATTTGAGAATGTATTATATTGTCCAAATCTATTTAGAAAAAGGAGAGCCTATATTATTATAAAAGAAAAAAATATAACATTAATATACCAAAATACCCTAAAATATTAAACGGAAGAACACATAGGGAAAGGACATAACTTTAATGATTTAGTTTTTGGACTACAATACCATCTATACTAATTTTTAATATTTAAGAACTAATAAAAAATTTCTATTAAATTATTATTAAAAATATGTAGGAAGTTTTAATAAAGTCAATTTCATCAGAATCCTTTGTATTGGCAATACCATTTCATAATGTCAAATACAAAAAAATAAATAAAAGTATTATTAAATGGGCTGCATAAATAGTTGATATTGAGAAAAAATACCCCCACGATAATATATTTTTATATTACATTTGAACTATTTTCTTACTCAAATAATATTTTTTTATCAATTTTCGTGTAATATTAAAAAATATCTAATTATTAAATAACTAAAAAAATATTTATGAATATAAATGTGTGAGAAAGAGAAAATAAATGTTTGGTAACAGTCAATACCACTAATGATTCTGCAGATATAAAGATCTAAAAGTGAAATGTCATATCAATCTTTTACTCTTTGAAAATAAATTTTATGGTGGATAAAATTATAATTAAGATTAAATATTCAAAACAAGAGATGAACTAATATAAAGATCTGAATCAACGTAGAATAAATTATTTTTATGTTAAAATCAAATAATTAAATCTTTTAATTAATTATTTAGAAAGAGAACCTAATTCAATTATTTTTTAAATTCATCATATGAGTAAAATTCTTATTCATGTTAAAGAAAAAATCTCAGGGTACATAAATTTATTCCATAAAAAGAGCATTAGAACACAAAGTAAAAATGTTAATATATTATTAAGAATCAAAAATGCTATACATGTTTCTGAGAAAGCACAATCAAAGCTAAATTCTAAACAAGAACAAGCTTTCAAGACTATATTATAAAGATTCGACTTTGCTATAACGGGATTATTTTTTTAGATGCCTCCGGTGGAATCGAAATAATATATCTATGTCATGCATTACTTGCAAATATTATATCAAGAGGCATCACACTGTTAGCAATAATAGCAAGTGGTGTACCAACAACGATTTTATTGTGAGGCCACCCACTTTAAATTTGATATACCTCTTCAAACAACATAAATAACCACAACAAATATATCAAAGCGGAGCAATAGTGCTAAATTTATAAGGAAATAAAATTGATAATATAGGATGAAGCACTTATGACTAAGTGTCAAACGGGGTTCTAGAGATATAATAGATATTAATGAACCCTTTGGTGAAACATTAATGGTATGGGAAGTAATTTATTTCAAGTACTACCAGTAGTTTCAAAATCGATAAAAGCAGAGTGTCATGACCCCAGTTCGCCCCCCGTGAACATGTAGTGATGGCACCTATTCCCTATAACTAGGTAAGCCTAACAATGCGGAAAAATAAAATAACTTGCGGAATAATTAATTAAAACTGAACAATTAAAAGAAAGACTGTATATAATGCCACTCGGCATATACAACTCAATAAGGCGGAAGTCTACAATATCACGCCAAAACCCGAAAACTCACGGGAAACACCAGCCAACAGAAATGTAATACACTGCTCTAACTCCAGAATGTCTAAACAACTGTAAGGAAGGAAAAGCTTCCCACTAAAGCTGGAATAAGATAGAGACTCCTGGTCTACGGACGCGGCATATGTACCTCAAAGTCTCTGCTAGATCTCTCCACCTCGGGAATAGTGCGTCTGGGTGGAGGTACCTAGATTTGCACATGAAAAACATGCGCAGAAGGGGCATGAGTACACCACAGCAGTACTCACTAAGTGCCAAGCCTAATCTCGGTCGAGTAGTGACGAGGAAGGTCAGGGCCCTACTTAGGTTAAACTATATAATAGGAATTTACAGTATGAAAACAAGCAGTAATAATGAGTACATCAGTGAAGTAAGAAAGGTTAAACAAGGCAATAATAGAAACACAAAGAACAGAGTAAACACGAAATATGTACAGCTCAATAACAATGGTAACAATGAGGATCACCCTAGGATACCGTCCTGTAGTCCTTTTCTCAATGGTCCAGTGGATCTCTCGGGATACCTTCCAATAGTCGATCATATGTGTATATCTGAAGGATCTCCCGGGATACCGTCCCGTAGTCCAGCTATCAATGTGCAGGGGGGTCTATCGGGAATCGAACCCCGCAGTCCCAAAGTAAATATGCAGGGGGATCTGTCGGGAATCTAACCCGCAGTTCCAAAGTAAACAACAAGGGGGCGAGCTACCGGAATCCCAGATCCGTAGTCCCAATGTAAACACGCAGCCACAACAAGAAGATATTCGGAAATAGAGTGCAAAAATACAAGGCAACAAGTAGTTCTAGCCTAACATGCTTCACGTAGTACAATCAAAGCAACTTAAGCAAATAGGCAATTTAGGTCAACTAGGCATGCCTTTCTAAGCTAATATAGACTATAATTGCAAGTAGAATAAAGTAGGTAAGAAGAAAATCAGTCTAAATAGTCAAGCAACTGATTCTACTATTTAATCCAAAGCTAAGGTGCGAAATTAGGTAAAATGACCAAAACGCCCCTTAAGCCAACATCTCGGAATCGGATAAATTTTATATTGTCAGAACCCTCATACTTTCACGACTCTAACCATATAAAAATCTCTCAAATTAGAGGCCAATCACACACTCAAACCAAATAGTTTGGTCTATGAAGTTTTACCCTTTTTTTTTCATTCAAAAATCCGAAATTAAGGAGGAATTAGTGATTAGATTAGTGGGTTTTAAGCATAAGGGAGTAGAGAATCGTTACCCCAGTAGTTGCCCTCGAAAAACCTTCAAAATGTCTCCCAAATCCGAGCTCTCAAGCTTGTGTTTTGATAAAAATGGCTAACCCTCGGTATTGAATTGCTTATAACTGTTCAGGCATTTAATGCATCGCGAACGCGGAAGTAGGCTCGCGTTCGCGAAGAAGAAAAAGTGAAGTCTGAGAAATTTCCCTTCACGAACGTGAGGGACATCATGCGAACGTGAAGGTCTGGGCTGATGAAGCTACGTGAACGCGACGTCTGGAATGCAAACGCGATGAAGAAAATAGCGAGGTCCAGAAGTTACCCTACGCGAACGCGTGAGAGCCTACATGAACGCGATGGGGAAGTAAGCTAGGCTTCGCGAACACGGGAGGTATTATACAAATGCGAAGAGGAAAATTCTAGGTGGTAAAATAAGACTTCACGAACGTGAAGGGCAGCTCGTGAACGCGATAGAGGCACACCAGAAGCAGCAACAACAGTTCCAGAATAGGAGGAAATGGCCCGTTGAGCACCCGAAACACACCCGAGGCCCTCGGGGCCTCAACCAAAACCTACTGAAATATCCCATAACATCATTCAATCTTTTACCAATCCTTAAAACAACCTATACAATGCAAGAAACTCGATTAAATCAAGGATCTGAGCCTAAGAACTTCCAATTCCATCAAAACACGCTTTTGATTAGAAACCTAACCAAAACACGCCCGAATGACCTGAAACTTTGCACACACATCCCAAACGACATGACGGAGCTACTGCAACTTCCAGAATTCCATTCTGACCCTCGGATAAAAAACTCACTATCGGACTGGAAACTTCAAAAATTCAAACTTCAGCATTTCAAGCCTAAATGAGCTACGGACTTCCAAAATGCATTCTGAACACGCTCCCAACCTCGAAATCACCTAACGGAGCTAAAGGAACAATCAGATTTCCATTTTGAGGCCGTCTTCACACTGTTCTGACTTATGGGCAACTTTCCAACACCTAAGCTCTCATTTAGGGACTAAGTGTCCCAAAACTCTCTGAAACTCAAAACCGAATGTCCCGGCAATTCAATTTAGCAGAAATAGACTTGGAGGAAATGGTTAATGGTGATCGGGGTGTTAGTTCTTAAGACGACCGGCTGGGTCGTCACACAAAGACTGCAAAAGCTAGCTTGCAAAGTTGTACTTCTAGTCTCAAATAAAAAAGATTCAACTGACAAGAAATATAAAGTAAGAATAGATCTAGTATTCAATGTCTTTTTGCTTTGTGTTGGAAACGAATAAGAGCATCTAATAAAATATTGTTTGGTTCTTCCTGAACACCTGGTTATAAATTACAATGGTAATAATAGTGCATTTAATAAGAGAAATTGTTTTATCATTAGATTAAAATGCAATTTTTGCTAATCACATGATAGAATTAAAAAACCATATTAGCTAGCAGAAATGAATATGTTGATCAACTAAATAAAAGGTTGATTGCAAAATTTTATAGTAAAAACAAACTATTTTTCTGTGTTTGACTCAACAGAAAATGATACCAACAATTACTACCAGGAAGAATACTTAAATAGTTTAATACCATATGGCCTTCTACCATACTTTTGTTGTCGAGTTTATTATTTCTTACATATGTTAGTGTCACCGTATATATAATAGACTAAGTTGATCTTCCATTGTATATAGGATGATTATGAAGAATAATATACCTGTCATGCTACTAAAAAACTTAAATACGCCGAATGGCTTATGTAATAGCACACAGATGATATATAGAGGTTTTGACAATAGTGTCATACATGCAAAAACCGTGAATTATTGGCCATTTCTTCATTTTTCTCTTAGTTTGGACGATATTGGGAAGCTTCAAGAGAGGATTTCTTCATGCAATGTCAAGGTAAGTAATTTCTTCATGTTTTTAAAGTTAAACACAAGTATATGCATGGAACTAGACATGGAAATTGATAGGAAAGTGGGAAATTTTAAGGAAACCTAGAAATGGTAATTTGGATTTTTAGCCACAAATTTGAGAATGGAATGTAGAGTAATTGTATTATTGAGCTAGTGAAGCTATAGGTAGAATTTATGTTCGAGAAATTTTGGAATCGGGCACGTGGGCCCGAGGGTGTTTTGGTCAACTTTTCTAGTGGAGTTGAGAACTTATATAATTTGAATTGCTTCAAGTATTAGAGTGAATTTTTATTGGTTTGCCCGTTATTTGAATAGTTTTGGGGCGTTGCGCATCAATTGGAGTCGTCGGAAGGGCTTGGAAGCTAGTTATGGAATTTCGGAGCGAGGTAAGTCTTCTTTCTAACTTTATGAGGGGAAATTATCCCCATAGGTGAACTAAATGAATACATGCTATTATTTGCGGGGGCTACGCTCGCACGAGGTGACAGGAGTCCTTGCGTAGTTACTATTATGCCATGTACGGGTAATCTAAGACCCACTAGCATGCTTTACTTGTTGTACTTGTGACATTGTCAATAAAATATCATGTGATGCTTTCAATTAGTATCTAAATCTCTGAGAAGGATAGAGTTTACTTTTCTTAATCATCTAGAAGGAGAATTGATTCTTCCTTGGATAATTGTGTTTCGGGTAAATCTATAGAGTTTGGAACCCTGTCGAAATTGGCAAGTAAGTCTCCAGAAAGGTTTTAAATACTATTCTCATGTTTATTAAAAGGTGAATTTTATCACTTCATTGAATAACTAATTTTCCTGATAAAAATGTGGTTTATTGGTGTGAATATTTATAACTTTGGGTGCCTGAGTCGCTTGTATGATTCGCGAGCAGGATGACCCTGTATTTATGTATATTTATACGGGGACCCAAGTTTCAGGTATGATTCACGAGCGGGGTAGCCCTAGTATTATGTTAACCGCGTCACATGTTCGATTCATGAACGGGGCAGATAGATGCATCTATGGTTTGGGTCATTCGACCCTCGACAGTGCACATTTTATTATTGTTGGTCCGCGTCGTTCGACCCTCGGCATTTTCTTGTGCATGATAATTGCTACGTATTTCCTGTAATTGTTACTATTTATTGGCCTAAGAAGTTGCAAAATTGCCAACTGAAATGACGAAGATTAACGTGTTAAATGTGAAAAAGATTGTTATTTCTTATCCCTGATTATTATTAAATTTGCCTATGATACCCATTCTTAACATCTCACTTGATTATACTAAAATTTGTAACGACCCGACCGGCCGTTTGGAGTTCTAGCGCGTCGTTCAGTGGGTTGAAGTCCTGAGCAGCTCCATTTCAGGTATTATGACCCATGGGCATGGTCGAAATTGAATCCAAGAAGTTTAGAATTGATTCAGAAAGAAAATTCTCATTTAATAAGCCTTAAGTTGGAGAAATCAACAAAGTTTGGAATTTTGAGTACACGATCTCCGAATCAGGATTTGAAGGTTCCAGCAGGTTCGTATGATTATTTGGGACTTGGGTGTATGTCCGGATCGAGTTTTGGAAAACCCGGGAGCGTTTCGGCGTATATTATGGAAGTTAGCATTTTAGAAGGATTTCATGAATTTGGGGTTGAAGTGCATATCAGTGAGGTTGATGTTTGTTTGGGATTCCGAGTCTAGCAATAGCTCCGTATGGTGAGTCTAGAATTGGGAGCGATCGGAAGTGAATTTGGATGTCCGTAGGTCATTTTTGGAGTCATTTGGCTAAAGATAAAAATTTGAATATTTTTTGGGAAATTCGGCTGGAAATGGAAGTCTTAATATCGAGGTCGGAATGTGATTCCGGAAGTTGGAGCAGGTCCATAATGTTGAATATGACTTGTGCGCAAAATTTGAGGTCAATCGGACGTGATTTGTCAGGTTTCGGCATCAGATGTAGAAGTTTGAAATTCTAAGTTCTTAAAGAATTGGATTTGAGTGTGATTTGTGCTTTCGGCGTTGTTTGATGTGATTTGAGGCTTCGAGCAAGTCCGTGTTATGTTTTGGGATATTATGGTATGATTGGACGGGGTCTCGGGGGACTCGGGTGGATTCCGGGTGGTTAACGGATCAAAGTTGAAGTTAGAAAAAGGGCTGAAGCTGTTGTCATCTGGTGTAACCGCATCTGCGAGGCTTTGAACGCATGTACGGCTTGGGCGCCGCAGGTGCGAGAGTTGGCAGGCTTGGCTGGGGACCGCAGGTGCGATGGATTTTCCGCACCTGCTAAGCTGCAGGTGCGGACAGTGGGGCGCAGGTGCGATTTGGGCTAAAGTTGATCAAAACTGCAGGTGCGGGAGATATGGTCGCACCTGCTAGATCGTAGGTGCAGAGGAAGGACCGCAGGTGTGGAAATTGACTAGGGAAGAATGTTTTAAAACGAGAATTTTGGGTTCATTGTCTTAATTTCTTCATGGTTTAGGCAATTTTGGAGAGCTTTTCAAGGGATTTCACCAAGCATCAAGATGTAATAGATTCCTTCACATTTCCAAGTTGAATACAAGATCATTACATAAGTCTGATATGGGAAATTGTGGGGAAATTGGGTTTTTTGAAGAAAAACCTAGAAAATGTAAATTTGGATTTTTAGCCACGAATTGAGCATGAATATTTGAGTAAATTATATATTTCAGTTAGTAAGGCTATGGGTAGAATGTATCTTCGAGAATTTGGGATTTTCGGGCACGTGGGCCCGAGGGCATTTTGGTCATTTCTCCGAGCAGGGTCGAGAAAGTATATAATCTGAATTTGTTGTGAGTATTGGGATGAATTTTCATTGCTTTTCCATTATGTGGTAGTTTCGGAGCGTTGTGCGTCCGTTGGAGTCATCAGAAGGGATTAGAAGTCGGTGTTGGAATTTCGGAGTGAGGTAAGTCTCCTTACTAACTTTGTGAGGGGGAATCTTCCCCCTAGGGGAATTAATTCAGTACATGCTATTATCTTCAGGGGCTACGTACGCACGAGGTGACGGGAGTCCGTGCGTACCTACTATTATGCCATTTTTGGGTAGCCTAGGACCCACTAGAGTTCATATTGTTAAATCTTTTAGAATAAGAATTGGTTTCGCTGTGGATATATGTGTACCTGGAGTGAGTTGTATCATAGAGTATTACTAAACTTAACAAATGAGTTTCGAAAACAAAGATTTCAAAACCTATGTTTCATGTTTCTTTTAATAAATATTTTACCACTTTCCTGAAAAAAAAAACCGTTTTCTTGATAAAATATGAAATTATTATATGGATATGTGTAACTTTGGACGCCTGAGTCGCTTGAGTGATTCACGAGCAGGAAGACCTTGCATTTATGCATGTATTCATATGAGCACGTGAGTCGCATGTATGATTCGCGAGCAGGCTAGCCGTATTATGTTAACCACGTCGCATGATCGATTCGCGAGAGGGGCAGATAGATGCATCTATGGTTTGAGCCGATCGACCCTTCGGTAGTGCATAATTTATTATTATTTGTCCGCGCCATTCGACCCTCGACATTGCCTGCGCATAATATTTGTTGCGTAGTTGCTATGATATTTGCCTGATTTCTGCCATGAAATGTTAAATAGTAGATTGAAATGACAGAGATTTAAAGTTACTAAAAAGACTTTTTGAAGAAGTTGTTCCTTTCCGTCGATTTATTATTATTTGATTAAATCACCATGTTGATTAATTGTTAATATGACGAAGATATAAAGTCTTAAACATTAATGGAGTTGAAATACTTAAATCCTATTTTATAAATTGCCTATGATAAAACCATTCTTAGTGTCACTCTTAAATATTTTAAATGGACCTTTAATAAGTGTCTAATTTGACCTCTCATTACTACCTCTCTGAGGTTAGGCGGGCAACTTACTGAGTACATGTTGTTTTTGTACTCATGCTACGATGGTTGTGCATTTTATCGCATAGGTACCTTCATAGAAATGCGGAGGATTCAGAGACTTAGGTGAGCTGCGTCATCCGGAGGCGATCTGCAGCTGACAGAGTCACCTTCATACTCTATCTATTTCATTTTAAAACCTTGTCCAGTTGTATTTCAGACAGGCTTTGTAATGATTGTATAAATTCATAGAAATTTCTCGTGTACCTGTGACACCGGGTTCTGGGATATGTATTGGGATATAATTGCTTAAGTGAAATCTTTAAATCACTGTTTTTAATTAACAGACTTTTATTTGATTATCATGTAATAAAGTGAATGGAAATGTTTTCATAAATTTTAAAATCGGAAAGTTATTTCAATTAATTAATGATTTGGCATGCCTGACATTGATGTCCAGCACAATCTCGAACTTAGAGATTTTGGGTCGTGACAACATGGTATCAGAGCGCTAGGTTCTCGTAGGTTTCACAAGTCATGAGCAAGTCTAGTAGAGTCTTTCGGATCGGTACGGAGACGTCTGTACTTATCTTCGAGAGGCTACAGGGCTGCTAGGAGTACTTCCCTTCTTGATTATTCATCGTGCGAGTTGATTCATTTGAGGCTTATGCCTATGTTAATTCCTGCTTAATCTTACGCGTTGGGAAGCACTTACTATGGATCAGGAATTTGAGGAATGAAAATGGTGCTACGAATGTAATTCGAGATGCTTCCATGTGTAAATGGTCGTGGTTATTGTTATGGCCCAGCGAAAGGGTAATGTGTTGTTTCAGCTTAGTAGCTGTGTTTCTGGGAGCCTTAAGGCTGTGCTCGGGTAGTGATGATGGTTGCAATTGATTGTCGCGCGGTGTCGATATGATGATAGAATGTTTGCCCGTATGTTGGGAAAGATGAATGGTTTGAAGGGAGGATTTCTCAGAGTGTGATTTAGAGATTTCTGTGCTTTTGTGTCGGCAGAGGAAGGGCATTTGGGTTATGAATGGTCCGGTTGGGGCTGATAAGGTAGTGAGACTTGGTGTCTTCAAGTAAGAGGGGATAGGTACCTGTGACGTGTAGTCATCGTCATTGATCGAATGGAATGTGTTAATTTGGCGGTGATATGGTTCTTCGGTTGTGTGGGCTAAGAGTATTGAGAAGAAGTATTGAAGAAACAGTTGGCAGAGATCGTGAGATGCGGTGGTTCAGTACCAGATAAGTGTTGATAACGAAGGCAGCTAGAGAAAGATAATATTCAGAGAGCTTGAATTCGTGGTGATTTATTGGTTTGAGAGCTACAGAGAATGATCCTAGAATGAGGCTAGGCGGTGGTTCCATTTCTAAGAGGTCAGGTGTAAGAAGCGGAAGTCGAGCAGTCGCAAAGTGGGGGGAGTGGCAGCACAACTTGGAATTTGGAGATATTGTCGAGCATTATGTGTGTCCATGAGGAGCGGACGGACTAGTAAGTTGGTAAATGAAGCAGGGCATAGGATGGGGTATTGAGATCGCAGAGAGCATGCATTTCAGCGTCGCTGGGAGGTGTCCGCGGGTGATTTCCACATGTGGGTTGTCTTCTGGGGATAGGTTAGCAATGACGGGGTTGGCAAGTTTTGAGAGGCGTTCTAGTGGCTAGTCAGTAGGGGATAGAATGTGTGAATGGTGCTAGAGAATTCGAGTATTTAGGGAGTGCTAGCAAGAGAATTTGCAAGAATTGGACGGATTGGTTGAGCAAGATCGTGTTATCAAAGGAGGAAGGATCTCAGCAGGGTCTAGAGTGGTGCAAGGAGTAGCTTCGGGTTAAGTGGGGGAGTCCCACCGTCTGTAGTTGGGTTGTAGGATTGTCTTCGCATGGGGTTGAGGATTTTCGGCGTGTTGGCAAGTTATTTCAGCTAAGGAGAAAAAGAGTAAATTGGTAATTGTGCGTGGGATTTGATAAATATGTAAAAAGTTAGCCCTGTCGGATCAGTGTTAGGCTTTGGAAGATTCAGAATTTATGCTTAAGGCATGGGCGAGTTGTAAGGATAGTGACTCAGACACGTGTTTCATTGAAAAAGGTGTTCCTGTGCTAGGAGAGCCTTGGGGTTGATTGTATTCGGGGCCAGTCAGAGTGGGTGACTCTCAAAAGCGGTCCTAGTGAGTTCAAAAGTTAAAGAATGCGGCTTTTAAGTATTTAGACAGTAGTATGATCGAGAATCAAGCTTTTGTAGAGTAATCTCTGAGAAAAATGAGGATTGTTGGAATGTTCTATGATATGTTTCAGCATGCAAGATAGTATTGGAGGAGTGAGAGGAATAAACTCCAAATTGTAGAAAGATTAGCAGAAGGGTATGAGACGGGTTGCAAGATTTAGGCAGCATAGTCTCGTGAATCAAGGTCACTCGGGAGGAGTGAAGGTGGAGTTTGATATTGGTTGAAAGAAGTTGTTATTATTCATGAGGAAATTAATGATGATTAACAGAAGATAGATTGATTAGCCATGGTTAAAATGGCACTTTTGCGGCAGCGATCAATTCCTTTGATGTAATTTAGTTATGCATGTGGTTTGTGTCGGTGTGTACGGGGCTTGTCGACCGTCGTAATGGATTTTATGTGGGAGCATTTGAGTGTTATGGCCTGCCAGGTGTAGGCGGACCCCGGAAGGGTTATGGTGGTATAAGCTACTACTTAAGGATTTGCATGATTGGGTGATAATGGGAGTTCACTCGTGTGTTTAGATGGTACTCTTGAATTGAGTTAAGTAAAAGGTTTCTATATGATGAAGTGTTCGCCCTATTGGTGGTTCAGAAGTTATGATGGAATTCTTGCGCTACCTCATGTTGGCATGTTAGGTGCGGAAAGCAGTATGTAACTGGGAGTAAGAATTGAGGTTGAGGTTTGGTGTTAATAAGGAAGTCATGAACTCGGAAGAGCGAGGAAGAGTGAATTTAAAGTTCAGTATAAGCTAGTGTTATTTCAGTGTCACATGAGATTGAGATTCAGTGGAAAAGGTTTTGTGCTCTGGTTATGAATTCTTGATTTGTCTTACAGTGTAGTATGGCCAGTGGTGGATGTACAGACTTGTTGCGTTGTGTGGAAGGTCGTGGGAGAATGACTGCGAAAAGACTGTATAAAGTGTGACATGTAGTTACTTGATGGATTTCAGATTTGGGTTGAGTGTGAACAAGTTCAATATTTCTTAATTGAGAATTTCCGCCTGGAGGGCGTTCAGTTAAGTTGATTATGGATTATGGAGTGTTAGTCCCGGTGATGATGGTTTTTCTCGTGTATTGTGAGAAAAAGTGGGTTAATGTGGACCCAGGTAAAAGCTAATAGCTAAGTTTGGTGCGAGTGAGGTGGCTCGATGTTCGTGGATGGATTTAAATATGATTATGGGCTCCGTGCGAGCCAGGCATGTTCCTTTCAGTAGAGCGCTTTCCATGGAAAGGTATTAGAACAACGGGTGTTCTTCCGTCTTCGTCGAATTCATGTGTTATTGTGACTTTGCCGTGTGAGTTGGGAATCGGCTTTGATAATTTCTTATGTGTTGAGGTCCCGCGTAGCGGGGATGTTTTGTGAGCAGGATAGCTCTTGAGATCCAGAGTGCATATATATATCGCACCTCAGTTGTGCTTGAATTATGTAGCCTACGACTTTATCAGTCTCCCCAGGATGGTATTATGCACTTAACGTGCTTATGATCGATATTCAGT
>MDKJ01050644.1:0-15499 GCA_005239525.1 Nicotiana knightiana | reverse complement strand
GTGTGTATATATATATATATATATATATATATATATATATATATATATATATATATATATAAATCAGCGTGGTAACATTTGATTGGCGTGATATACAAGAAATAGAGAAAAATTTTGTGGTTTGAAAGTCTCTTATTTTTTCCCATGGAGAGGTAAAAGTTGGAAAAGAGATCGTAGATATAGAGACGAATTTCATCCAAGAAGAAAAGAGGGAAAATCTGATATACATGCGGTTAAAACAAATGTGGCATTGTTGATTTTGGGGTTCTTACCTTGCTTATATATTCCCATCGAACTAGCTTTGAGACTTCATTGACAGAGTACTCAATGAGAATGCCCTTAACATCTGGACAAAATATTCCGCTGATGTCAACAATGTTACATATTGAGACAACTAACCCCATGCATAAATGAAAAGAAGTTGCTATGGTTAATTAATTAAAAGCTAAAAGCTAGTCATTGTACAATAACAATAACCAGGAAAGTTGTCTAATTAATTAATTAATTGTGGAGGGGTTCATATCTAAAGATAACCCGCTTACCCTCATCATTAGCCATGATCAGTTAAGAAATAACATATATACCAAACGCTAAAGAAAATTAAAGCCCATTTTTAGTTTCCTACTCTTCTTTTGGATCTCTCCACATTTTGGATGGCACCATGTCCTGCAGAAGCCCATGATCTCTAGCCAAAGAGGTAGATGAAGAAGTAGAAGGCGAGAACCTTCTCTCATTGGATGAATCTAAGGAGGAATAACTAGTACTAATAAAGTTTATCGGTAATGTTGGTGTCTGAAAATAAGTCGGTTGTTGTTGTTGTTGTAATGCTTGATAATGGAATTGTGGGATAAATAAGGAGGAACTACCACCACCACCAATTGAGCCACCGTAGGCGGTGGTTTTCGGCAGAATGCCGATGCTGGTGCGAGGCGTAATGGGGCATGGATGAGTGTGAATACCTTCATAAGTGGTAACTACTATTGAAGTATCTTCGGATGACCTTTCCACTCTCTTCTTCACACCACATGTTGGGGTAGTGCAACGATAGTAGCTCCTTCAAAACAAAAATTAATTTTAGCAAGAATAGTATAATATATATATATATATATATATATATATAATTTTAGCAAGAAATAAACGACAAGAGCATTTATTTTTCATTAGTGATATTATTTATATATATGTTTGCGTGTAGGCGTGAATATATACAGTACCGGGGAAAGGGGCTGTTTTTTACTGCTTTTTGGCCGTACTTTCTCCATCTAAAACCATCATCCAAATGATCAACTTCGCTCTTTGTCATGAACGCAAATCTCGGCTCTCTTTGCCTCTTTTGGTTCTTCTTCTTGGGTTTTAACCTAAGCCACCAAAAACCCATAATTTGTTTTCCAATTAAAAGAAGACGAAATAACTACAAGGGGAATTAAAAAGCTCAGCAGAGAATTAACAGTCAATTATATTAGCGTAATCAAATCATGCATAAAAAAAACCCCATTAAATCAAGATCTATCTTCCTGGATTTTGTTAGTCAACATTTACTAATTAATGTATAAAAGAACATTTATATTTAAAAAGAGGACTTCATGTCTTTATCCATAAAACAAAATTAAGGCTTACTGTTTCTTATTCTTGTGTTGATCATCATAATCTACTGTTTGAGTGGTGGCCTGTAGTTGATCATCATTGGTAGCAGCTTCAGTTGATGATGAAGAGATGGACGAAGAATTAGGAGTATTTACAATCTCAGACGACGGAATCTCATTGACTATGTCAAGTTGTGATGGAACCAATAAAGGTACCGGTGGTGGTGGAGGAGGTTGAAGCAAATCGAATATAGAAGGAGTAGTAATTGGATGAGTAGAAAACATTAAGCTTAAAGAAGAAGAACCCTTTTCTGTTTCACATGTGGGCATACCAAATAAAGAATAACTACTCGCCGGAATCTGATCGGAAAATGTGGAAATTTCTAGTGATGAAGTGTCTGGTTTTAGCTTGTTTTCCTTGTCCGCCATGGACTTGATCAAAAGCATAGATTCTTCTTCTTTTGTTCCGAGAGAGATATAGATATAGACTTAACTTTTGTATAGGCTTTATGTTTGGGTTTGGGTATAGGATTTTTCAAGTGTGAAGGGACTTTTTGCTGAGTTGTGGCCACTTTATTTATTTGTTCAACAGGTTGGTCCCACGCTCATTGGGGAAAATTGGTGTTCTTTCACCTAGGAGTTTAAGGTTGACCGGTAAATGCCGGTGGAGTACGACCGTGTTCAAATGGAAAATAATTGCTGGTTTTGACCCAAGTTCATTTATTTAATAATTTTAAGTCGTCAAATAATTTAATATCTTCTAGTATTTAATATTTAACAATGTAATACACTTTTTATGTCGTCAAATAATTTAATATCTTATAGTATTTTTTAAGTTACAAACCAACTAACATTTCTAATTAGAGTTACATGTAATTTTTCTTTAACAGTTCCGTAGAAAATAAATTGTGTCGAGAAAATAAAATTAAGATTAAAAAATATCGCAATAATCATAGTATTTTATTTTAAATATTTGAGTATTACAATCTTTATGAATCTTTTGATTCTTCTTTTCAACAGTAAATAAAAGAGCCTCCGAGCTTAATCTTGAATTTTATTTTATTTTAATCCAAGTGCTTGAAGCTTGATCTTGATCTTGACGTACTTTTAATCCAAGGGCTTGCAGCTTGTTCTTGAATCTTCGTCTTGATCTTTTAATCCTTAGGACACTTGAATGCTTGTAGCTTTTAGAGAAATCTGCAACGTTTATCCACGAGCTCCCTCTTGCTTCTTGTTATAATTTCTGGTGTCTTTTCTGGGTTATAAAGATACCTATTTATAGTTGTGGAAGGGAGGAGTTGTGATAAGAACAAACTCTTTCCGACCAATCAAATTGAAGTGTGACATGGCCGCATTTGATTGGCCAGAACATGTCACTTGCACATGTGGCGCGATTTTGTTGGCCCTTTGATTTGACTTGGCATGCCTTGTCATTTTGACACGTGGCACAATCCTCTTGGCTCTTCCATTTGATGTGGCGTGCCACGTCATTTGACACGTGGCACCAAACAGGGCCTCTAAGAAAATAACATTTGGACCTAATGAAGTGGGCTCATCATTTGTAGCCCGATTAAGTAGGCTAGCCCAGTCAATATTTATTGAAATTAAATAATTAATTTAATTATATTAATTCATAATATTTATTTTGACTAATATATTTAAAATAGTCCAAATAATTTTATTGAATTTATATTCAATAAAATTTGCATGTCTACAAATGCCCCTACTTCAAAACTTGTCCCGACATAGCTTATTGAAACCTCAAGACTAGTTTAGAGGTACTAGTCAAATTAGCCCCCACGTCCAAAAGAAATATTCCTGTAAATCATTTGTAGTGTGTAGATATTACCACTTGAAACAATTTATATGTGAGGCCTTAAAGACAATTCATATTCAATGGGAATAAGGATGAGCCATCTGGGACTACGCATTTAAATTTACTCCTATAAAGGATCTCCACTTTTGCTTGATAAGAGAATTACACTTTCCCATAATAAAGATTGAGCTTGAACTCAAATGTTGCAGTTTACTATTTTACGTGGCACTTCTGTATGTAATCAAGTTGGTTGGTAATTACATAGTCTCCAACTTTAACATGGGCAAAGGTTGACGTAGAAAACTAAGGACATATGCCACGCTACATCCTGTAATGCCACGCCGCTAGTATCCCAATCCCTTTAGGAGATGATCATGTTACAAAGTCCTTGTCAGTAACAAATTCTGCTGCCGCCTATTTACGGATCCCACATTGAAAAACAGGCTTCTCAATGTTCTCTATTATCATCTATATAAATCCATGCATTTGTACCTGTTGATCATCAATTTACGGTATTCACAAGATATTTGAGTCTAGTTTTGTGAGCTCGAAAGCATTGACGCGTAGGTAATTTCTTCTTCTTTTTTTGTATTTTCTTCTTTTGTACTCCAATGTCTCTTTTATTTTTTTCTTTTTAGAGGTAACTTCATCAAACTTTGAAGTACTTTAAAAGTTTGAGACGAATACCTTTGAAAGTTCGCGATGAAGACATTTAAAATTTGTGACGAAGACCCATAAAAGTTCGCGCAATGATCCTTAAAAGCTCGTAGTCAAGATCTTTAAAAGTTCACAGCGAATACCTTTAAAAGTTTGCGATGAAGACCTTTAAAAATTTGTGGCGAAGATCCTAAAAGTTCGCGATGAATACCTTAAAAATTTGTGGCGAAGCCTATAAAAGTCCGCGATTTAGAACTTTAAAAATTCGTGGCGAAGATCTTTAAAAGTTTGCGAAGAAAACCTTAAAAATTTGCAGCGAAGCCCATAAAGTATGCAATGAAGAACTTTAAAAGTTCGCGATGAATACTTTTAAAATTTGCGGCAAAGACCCATAAAAGTTCATGAAAAGATCCTTAAAAGCTCGTGGTCAAGATCTTTAAAAGCTCACAGTAAAGACCTTTAAAAGCTCGCGGTGAAGACTCTTAAAAGCACGCGATGAAGAGGTTTAAAAATTCGTGGCAAAGACCCTTAAAGTTTGCGATGAAGACCTTAAAAATTTACAGCGAAGCCCATAAAGTATGCAATGAAGAACTTTAAAAGTTCGCGATGAATACTTTTAAAATTTGCGGCAAAGACCCATAAAAGTTCGTGCAAAGATCCTTAAAAGCTCGTGGTCAAGATCTTTAAAAGTTCACAGTGAAGACTTTTAAAAGCTCGCGGTGAAGACTCTTAAAAGCACGCGACGAAGAGGTTTAAAAATTCGTGGCAAAGACCTTAAAAGCTCGTGGTGGAAATCCTTAAAAGGCGGCAGTGGGAACCCTTTAAAGTTTGCCACGAGCACCTTTAAAAGTTCAAGACGAGCACTTAAAAGTTCGAAACATACGCCTTTTAAAAGTTCACGAAAATCTTTAAAATCCGAATACCTTTAAAAGTTCGAGACGAACACCTTTAAAAGTTTGCAACGAAAACCTTTAGAAAAAGTCTGACACAGACATCCTTTTTTTTCGTCTGAGGCGAATTTTGTTTTCTTTTTACTTATCCATGCTCTTTTTCAAGATTGCGATTGTTACTCTTCCTCTTTTTTTAGGGCAGTGAGAAGATATGAAGACCAACAAACTTGAAGGTTATGTGAACATGAAGACATAGCGAATCCCCAGACCTTGATGCAAATTATTGTCATCATTTCAGTGAAGACACCATTTTACCATAGCAGCTTGCCCCCTTTAAATCAAATGTGATCCAAAGCTTAACATAAGAATGGTATCTCAGCTCGATTTTCAAGTGTTGACTGAATGGATTACATTTCATCGTGCTTAATTCGAACGATGATTGGGGCACCATGTATCTTTTGAACTCATGCGACTGAACTCAGAATACTCTAAGCTGCTTATGTACCTCGGCAAAGAGGATCAAGTCATACCGTAGTTCAGAATGGGTATTTTTTTTTGTTTTTTTAAATGTCCTAACTTTTTTCCTAGGCCGCCTCTTTCAAGGTTTTCAACCTAGTAGATTTTTTTGTGGGTTGTACACAGTTTAGACTCATGCGGGCCAGGAGTGTAGGAACATGCAGTTTAGGCTCATGCATCAAGGAGCGTTGCAACTTCAAGGATAATACTTCTTCAAAAACTTTCCATTGATAGGGCCGATTCTCATGACATCTGCATCAACCAGCTTGTAAGCCCCACTTGAATAGGCTTCTTATACGACATATGGCCCATCCCATTTTGAAGTGAACTTCCCTACAGGTTTATGGGAAGTAATAATGGGTTTTCGTATGGCAAGGACTTGATCTCCTACTTGAAAGGATCTCGGGTGGACTCTTTTATTGAAGGCCCGAGACAATCGAGCTCGATAGCATTCAAGACTCTGTTGAGCTTCCAACCTCTTCTCATCAAGAGCCTCCAACTCTGTTAATCGAAGTCGAGCATTTTCTTCATCAATGATCTCTTCTTGAATAGTCAGTCGTAATGAAGGTATTTGACGCTCAAGTGGCAAGACGTCTTCGACTCCATAAACGAGTGAATAAGGAGTCACTTGTGTTAGCGTGCGGTGAGTCGTCCTATATGTCCATAGAGCTTCTTCTTCCATACGTTCATTCCAATCTTATTCGGATTTGGAGACGACTTTCTTTAGCAAGTTGCATAGAGTTTTGCTGAATGCTTCAGCTAGACCATTGGCGGCAACATTATACATCGAAGAGTTACGTTGCTTGAAGCCAAAGAGGTCACAAATCTTGTTCATCAACCTATTATCGAATGGCTTTCCATTATCCGTTATTATGTAACGATGAATGCCAAAGAGAAGATTATGTTTACTCGGATGAAACTTGCAACATTTTCCTTCTTTACCTCCTTAAGAGAAACAACTTCACCCCATTTTGAGAAATAGTCAGTTGCAGCCAAGATGTATAGGTGCCCACCAGAGGACTTTGGAAATGGTCCAACAACATCCAATCCCCAAGCGTCAAATGGTCAGGATGCATCAGTTGGGTGCAACACTTCAGGTGGTTGATGAATAAAATTCGCATGGAATTGACAAGTCTTGCATCTTCGAGCGTAGTCTAAGAAATCTTTTACCATTGTTGGCCAATAATATCCTATCCTTTTTATATGGAAGTAGAGCTTTGGTCCAGACTGGTGCTGACCCACATACCCTAAATGTGCCTCTTGCAAAGCTTGGAGTGCTTCTTCTTCCCCTAAACATCGCAAGAGTACTCCCTAGAACGACCTTTTGCATAGAGTATCTTTGTAGTGAGGAAGCGAGGTGCACGACGACATATTTCACTCCTTCTCCTCGGATTTTCTGGAAGTATCCCATAGCATAACTAGTCGATAATGGGTTGTCGCCATTCTTCTTTCTCAATTTCAGAAACAGCGACAAGATGCTTGAGTTCATTTTCTTCACCTTCAGCATCATTTGGCGGCGGTACTACCCATTTTTGGCAGACAGTAACTTGCGCTTGATCAGGCAAGTTTAGTGATGAAGCTAGGGCAGTTAAAGCATCAGTCTTCTTATTTTCTTTCCTTGGCACATACTGAATGTCACATCACCGAGCCACCCTATTAACTTTTTAGCGTAATCATGATATGGGTGTAGTTCAGGCTTCTTGACCTCGTAACTACCTAGAAGCTGATTGATACTAACTGAGAGTCACCAAAGACTTGCAATTGCAACCGCTTCATTCCGACAGCCATTTCAAGCCCAAGTATTAGTGTTTGATACTCAACAACGTTGTTAGAGCAGAGTTGCGTCGACGTAAAAGAGTAGGCAGAACTTCACCTTGAGAAGTGGCAAATACTACACCATCACCAGCTCCTCCGCAATGTGCAGCACCATCAAAGTACATCTTCCATGGAGGCTGAACTTCAATGACCATTGTGTCCTCATCAGGTAGTTCGTCATTTAGCTCCCAATCATCAAGTATAGAGTGATCCGCCAAGAAGTCCGCTAGCGCTTGTCCTTTTATAGCCTTTTGAGGGATGTATACAATTTCAAATTGTTGAAACTGGAGGTAACACCTTGTTACTTTCTAGTTGATAAGGACAGGTTTTGACATCACGAACTTGATGGGATTGGCTTTTGAAACAAGACGGACAACATGATCTTGAAAGTAGTGCTTCAACTTTTAGATTGAGAAGACTAGCCCCAAACACAACTTTTCAATTGGCAATAATTCAGCTCATTTGGTGTCATCATCCTGCTCAAGTAGTAAAGAGAGTTTTCTTTCCCCCACTATTTTCTTGGGCCAACAGTGCTCCCACGGGCCTTTCTTGCGCTGCAATGTATAGTATCAATGGCTTTCCATGTATAGGAGCTGCTAAAACTGGAGGCTTCATCAAGTAGGTTTTGATACTTTCAAAGGCATTGCCACAAGCTTGGTCCCACTTGAAAGGAATGCCTTTCTTCATGAGACGACTAAATGGTTGGCACCTCCCAGCTAGATTCGAGATGAATTTTCCAAGGTATGCTAGCTTTCCTTGCAAACTTTTCAATTCATGGATATCCCGAGGCTCAGGCATTTTCAAGATGGCATCCACTTTGGCTTGATCAATTTCGATCCCTCGATGTCGGAAAATGAAACCAAGGAACTTTCTAGAAGTAACTCCAAAGGCACATTTCAATGGATTCATCCTAAGTTGGTACCTCCGCAGCAACTCAACCACCATTCTCAAGTCTTTCAAGTGGTCTCCCTTCTCTCTTGATTTTACCACCAAGTCGTCAACATAGCATTCGACATTCTTGTGGAGAAGATCGCCAAAAATATTATGCATAGCCCTTTGGTAAGTAGCACCAGCGTTCTTCAAGCCAAAAGGCATTATACTGTAGCAATAAATACCATTGGGGGTGCGGAATGCAGTAAACTCTTCATCTTTTGGTGCCATGCGAATCTGGTTATAGCCTGACGAACCATCCATAAACAACATTGCCTCATACCCAGTAGTAGCATCGATCATCAACTCTGATATAGGAAACGAGAATTCATCTTTGGGACACGCATTGTTGAGATCCCTGAAGTCGACGCATACTCGAATCTGGTCATTCTTCTTCTTTGCAGGGACAATATTTGAAACCCAAGCTGGGTATTTAACTTCCCGAATAAATCCAGCTTCAATGAGTTTGTTAACTTCGGTTTCAATCAGGGAAACCAAGTCCGGCCTAAAACGCCTTTGAGCTTGCTTAACAGGACGAGCGCCATTCTTGACCGCAAGGTGATGGAATACTACTTTAGGGTCCAAGCAAGGCATTTATTTGTAATTCCAAGCAAAGACATCCATAAACTCCTTGAGTAACTCAATATAAATATTTTCTTCATCAACTTCTAGTAAAGCACTTAGGTAGGTGGGTATTGGTTCTTCATCAGTGCCAAGGTTAACTTCTTTAATGCATCAACCGTTGCCTTCACCCCTTATTCAAGTTCTGGGTGAGCATCTTTCGCATTTTCATCTTCTTCAGGGTCCCCATCATTGAAGGATATGTGATAACATGGTGAAACATCATCCAATTTCTCATCATCCTCCATTAGAGATAAAACACCATGATCGCTTTGTGCAGTAACATGATATGAAGAACCCACACTTTCTTCGTCTTCATCACGTTCTTTAGTGTAGACCATAGTGTATGGCTTCACCTTCAGTACTTTATCACACGAAATCATGACTTATGTTTGTCGCTTCATTCTAGAAGGAACCAAACTTTGGAAATCTTTAGAGATCTTCTGAATTTTAGGAGAAGCGGGTGTTCTTGTATTTTGATAATTTCTCTGGAACTTATTCCCCTTCTTTAATGGACCCAATCTCTCAAATACGGAAGTTCTCACAGTTGATTTTCCAAGTCGGTCAAAGACGGAAGGCCTGTTGTAAGCGGTAGATTCATCTTAACAGTGATACAATTTCTACTTGCGAGATGCACACTGGTGACGGTTGCTTGTATCCCAAACCTTCACGTGGTTGCCTTGTTGCAACTTCTAATGGGAGCTTCCCTAACTTTGACGGCTCATTGGGATTGTATCCAGCCTTTGCAAATAGCTTGTAAGCGTTAGGGTCAAAACCTTCATTCGTTCGCTTCACAGGGAGTGCCATATTCTGCAAATAATTTTGGGCTACAAACCCTGCAAGCGACTTCGAGGACAACTTTACTGCCTCAATTCGTTTTATCGGAAGAGTTAACTCCTTTAGCGCTTAGTTTGGAGATTAGATGATTCGCCCTCGCCTTTATTCCTTTTAAGGACATATTGGAGCGCGAGACTTTCTTTCCATAAGACGCAATATCCCCTCTATGAGATTTATTCGTGTTGGCGTGTACCTCCTCAGTAACAGCTTTGACTTTACCAATAGTCACCTCATCTCGTTTAGTTATGGGCTCGTCATTCTTGCTTTTTATGTCGTCATCAACTTTTAGCTCCTTCACAATGCGGTTCTTCAAGTAGAACTTTGCATCGGCGAAGTATAACTATGCCTCGGTGAATGGCTCATCATCAGCAACTATCTTCTTCTCGACTTCACCCTCGTAGTATTTAAACATTGATGGAAGTTAGATGGAACTACTTTATTCTCATGTATCCAAGGTCTTCCAAGCAAGACATTGTATGAAGTCTTCGCATCGATCACATGCAGCCATGCACTTGATTGCATATCTTAAATAGTGATTCCCAGTCTGATCGCACATATGGATCTTTGTTCCTCTTGGTTGAATCCTTGGATCATCACACGACTTTCTGAGAGTTCGTTCATGGGAATACCAAGTTCTTTCACAGTGCGAATTGGAAAAATGTTCACTGAGGATCCTCCATCAACGAAAATTCGATTTACCCTTTCATCACGCAGATAGCCAACTAGGTACAATGGGCGGTTATGAGGA
Source organism: Nicotiana knightiana (assembly GCA_005239525.1). Classification (NCBI taxonomy): domain Eukaryota; kingdom Viridiplantae; phylum Streptophyta; class Magnoliopsida; order Solanales; family Solanaceae; genus Nicotiana; species Nicotiana knightiana. The sequence continues at coordinate 5,086 of MDKJ01050644.1, read as the reverse complement.
GTGTCACCTAGCAGAAGGTCTTCATTTGTGAACCTGACTTTTTCCTCACAAGCATTAACTTCTTGAGGAACGGACTCGATAAGCTTTTCCGAAGATGGTGCCAACGGTAGGTCATCACTCTTTTATTTCCCTTCGTCAATATGGTAACAAGAGGCATCAATACCCCCATAGAAAATCTTCGTGCGGAACCAACTTGGTAAAAACTCCTCCAAGGTCACCGGATGTCGTGGCTTTTGAGGGTGATGCACCTCCACTTTTGATTTCTTTCATGCTTAACTGGATTCCATCTCCTATGCCTTTTTACCATTATTTTCCTTGTTTGTTGTTCCATTGATCCTTTTTGTGAGCTTCTTTTGTGGCGCCTACAACGAGTCACCAACATCCAACCTTCATCGTCCTCAGGTTGACTATCTTCAACTTTGTAGTTCTCCAGTAATTTTTCATCTTTACTTTCTTTAAAACTACATAATTCGTCTGGACTTAATGAGCCAAATGTGATAGAGACTTGGTTTGCATTTTCTTTCTCATCTTCAAGCACGACCTTCTTTTCGTGAGCCAAGTCCATAACTTTGTCCTTGCAGACAAAACACTTCTCTAGAGGGTGGCTCACAAGTCGATGATATTTGCAGCAATTTGGGTCATCAATTTTCCTAGCTTCATTTGGTCGCTTCATCTCTGGAAGCTCAATGAGATTTAACTCGAGGAATTCTTCAAAAATAGCTGGCACATCAGAATCTAGAAATGGGTGCTCTTTCTCTTGCATTTCTTTTAGAGTCAACTTTCCACTTGGCTTATCTTGAAACGAAGTGGATTTCATACTATGCTTCTTGCTCACCTTCGTCGTGAACTTCACAGGTGATGTGTTGACATTCATAGCTTCTTTATTTTAAGATTTTGGTACAAACTTGCTCTATTTTCTGGCTTCTTGCTTGTCGTTCCCTTTGCGAGGTTCATAGATAGGCAACCTTTCATTTCCAGCGGAGGCCATGCTCAATTCCATGTAATGGGCACGAGTTGCAAGTTCTTCAAATGTACTAGGCTTGATATCTTGCAAGATGTAGCGCAATACCCAATGCATACCTTGGATGCACATCTCTGTGCCAGAAGCTTCGCTAAGCCTGTCTTTACAGTTGAGGCTTGCACTCCTCTAACGATTGATAGAGTCGATAACTGGTTCACTCTTCCGTTGACGAGTATTTGTGAGTTCTATCATACTCATAGTATGTCTCGTGCTATAAAAGCGATTGAGGAATTCTTGCTCTAGTTGATCCCAGCTACCAACAGATCAAGCCTCGAGGTCCGTGTACCAATCAAAAGCGTTTCCTTTTAGTGAGTGGACAAACTGCTTGACAAGGTATTATCCGTAAGTCCAAGCATTGTTGCATGTCTCAACTAAGTGCGCCACATATTTCTTTGGATTGCCTTTTCCATCAAACTGTTGAAATTTTGGAGTTCGATAGCCAGTAGGCATCTTCAACATATCGATCCTTGAAGTGTATGGCTTTATGTAGGTAAAGGAGGACTTGGAAGCGACTTCATATTTATTTTTTATAGTCCTTTCAATGAACTCCTTTAGTTTATTGATTGGAATCATCCCTTCCGAAGAGACTAGAATTTCCTTAGTGGATGCAACTTGTCGTGGGGGAGGATCAATCTCTTGAACTTATGGGAGTTTGCCAGGTGCATGGGTGGATTCTTCTTCCATCAAGATTCCCACCCTATCTGTTAGCTTGTCGATTCTAGCATCTTGATTTTGCATTCACTCGGTCAAGCCAACAATTGCTTCCGTCAAGTTTGCCAACTGCTCCTCCATAGATGAAGTGTTTGTCACAATGACTTGCACGATTATCGTGGATGATGAAGAGTAGCATGAATTTTCACGCAGATTGATCCTTAATTGGCTCACGCTATGTGGTGTAATTGGGGAGGATCCATCACTTGAAGCATCATCATCTTCCTTCACAGCAAAGTGCTTGGATCCGGAGAGGTCAAGCAGAGCAAGAGTTTTCTTGATCTTTTCAGCAACATCGCTTCCTTCTTCGGGTGCGTTTGTGGAAGATCTTGCTCCTTTTGAGGATGAAGATCTGAACACAGGGGTTGATGCGGACGACACCTGTGGTACTTGTTGTCCTAATGAGCTTGCTTTTCTCCTCATAACTGGTCTAAAGGTTCCAAAGGTAACATCGAGGATGCTTTCCACATTAGCATAGAACCTGGAATTAGCAGCCTTGGCGGAAGTTGAACTGGAGTTGATTTTCTTGGAAGTCATTTCGTTGTTCTTGAACTTTGGTGATTGAAAAATTGAGATGAGAGGTAGAGATTGTCCCACTGGGCGTGCCAGAATTTGTAGCCAATAAATTGCGTCGAGAGATTAAAATCAAGACCGAAAAATATCACAACAATCATAGTATTTTATTTCAAATATTTGAGTGTTACAATCTGTATGAATCCTCTGATTCTTCTTTTCAACAGTAAATAAAAGATCCTCCGAGCTTAATCTTGAATTTTATTTTATTTTAATCCAAGTGCTTGAAGCTTGATCTTGATCTTGACGTACTTTTAATCCAAGGGCTTGCAGCTTGTTCTTGAATCTTCGTCGCTTTTAGAATCCGCACATTTTATCCACGAGTTCCCTCTGGCTTCTTGTTATAATTTTTGGTGTCTTTTCTAGGTTATGAAGACTCCTATTTATAGTTGTGGAAGGGAGGATTTGTGATAAGAACAAACTCTTTCCGATCAATCAAATTGAAGTGTGACATGACCGCATTTAATTGGCCAGAACATGTCACTTGCACACATGGCGCGGTTTCGTTAGCCCTTTAATTTGACTTGGCATGCCTTGTCATTTTGACACGTGGCACAATCCTATCATTTGACGTGGCGTGCCACCTCATTTGACACGTGGCACCAAACAGAACGTCTAGGAAGATGAAATTGGGAAGTGGGCTCATCATTTGTAGCCCGATTAAGTGGCTAGCCAGTCGATATTTATTGGACTTAAATAATTAATTCAATTATATTAGCCCATAATATTTATTTGGACTAATATATTTAAAATGGTCCAAATAATTTTATTGAATTTATATTCAATAAAATTTGCATGCCTACAAGTTCAATTGTGTAAATAACTTTTTTTACAATGACATACTAGGTAAGTTTATTATTTGACCATTGTAATTCAAACACGCTCTATCGTCAATTTTGTTTAATTTCCTTATTGAACAACAAATGTGACAACAAAGCTTATGTTAATTTTCTACATGACTGCAGGTTCGTGCTTGACGCAATGGGCCAACCGGTCGTTAGACACGTATATCGTGAAGGGAACCGAATGGCGCATGCATTGGCTATATATGGGAGCACCTGGAACTCACATACTTATGGTGAGTGTGAAAACTATTTTTAAAGTGAACCACCTTTATTTGCTTTCTCTATTTTTTCCAAAGACCTTTTAGGGACTGCGTCGTTAAGATCAGTTTCATGGTGCAATAACACTTTCTAATTTCATGCTTAATATATAATAAACTTGTTTATTTAGCAAATAACAAAAAACATGCTGTGTCGTGTAAATGAATTTGAACGATTATAATGACTGCTTTAAAATATTCTCTACCATACGTACAATATGTTTTTATGCAAAAGGTAAAACACCCTATTTAGATTTTCACATCATCAATTCCCTATCTATATTAAAGAGATTTTTGAGGGATCATTGTTAGTTGTTTAGACGATGGTTACAGAATTAATTAGCAGGCTAAGAAATTCTCCAATGTTACATGCTAACAAAAAAGTTAGTAGTTTGAAAGATAGTAACCTGATGGGTTGGAATTGCAACTATTACTCTACTTATTCTAATTCTAAAAAGTTATTTTTCTATCTTCTCCTCTTTCATTTTCATAGTGCTAGTATTACCACCAACTAAATTTCAAAAGACAACAAACAATAACCACTATATATTTCATAACAATTCATTATTGACTGCTTAATCATAACATATAGTGTCATTATGCACGTTGCTATATCTCCATATTGGAGACTGAAGATTTGTTGAGGGGAGCTTTTTGCAATAGATGTTAGCTAGGATTAAGAGGACCACCGCACCGGCGAAATAGTCGGCGCTTTCATACGTGGGGTTGTTCACCGGTTACCGGAGAGTGTAAATAGGCTCAGCTTACACGTGGGAACAGTAAAGTGCAATCAAAGAAAAGAAAGTTTGGCTCATTTACACGTGTGTTCTTCATTTCAGAAAGTATGATTTTCCCTTTCCACTCAATAAACCAAAAAACTCTTTCTTGAGGGAAGACTTCTTTTTCTTTTTTCACTTTTCACTAACTGGGTTTTTTTGTGTTATTTAAGGTAAATATGCATCAACATTTCTAATGTGATCGATGTTTTCACTTAAAGTCTCGTTCTCAATTGTATCGCTAAATTTCATTCGTATAACAAATAATCATAGATCTGGATGATTCAATTTTTATCAAAATCAAACTAAACAAACTATATTGGGTTGGATTGGTTTAGTTCTGTTGGATCTTTTGGATTTTTTATTATATGAATATTATTTCTATCTTATTTGGTTAAAGTTATAGATAAAATGTTCATAAGTGAATATAAAATTAGAAAAAAAATTTTGACAAATATATGATCTATTAAAATATTCTTGGGAGAATGTTTTTAGTAACACATGATAGTTATTTTCTTAGTCGTCTAACAATAATTTTTCATTGATGTAAGCTTTCAAGGTTAACCAAATTTAATAACTAAACATAAAAATTAATACGATACCTAAATAATGATATGTTCTATTTAATTTAAATTATCGAAATACCATTTCAAATTTAAAAAAAATATAAGAACTTAATAGATCTTGACATACGAATATGAAAGAACAACGAGATTGACGCATTTCAATAGCACATGATAAAAAAGTGATGACAACCCATTATTTAAAATAAATAAAAATAGATGCACATCATAATTATTAAATATTATATCCCATGAGAGCCTCCCAAATATTTCTAGATATTATTTAAAGAAAGTTATATATAAACTCTTAAAAATATCTATAAATTATATATACATATAT
>ML386864.1:0-21113 GCA_005239525.1 Nicotiana knightiana | reverse complement strand
CCCAACCACCAAAAAAAAAAAAGCACAGAAAAGCATATCACAACTTGGTGTAGCATTACAATTTCGGGTACACTGCATTATTTTTGTCATGGTTTTTGTTGTTATCCAAAATAAAGAAAAGTATTCAGCTGCCATCTGCTGGCATATTTGATTATTTATTCGTAGTAGTCAACACCTGAATGTAGTTGTTGTATTCAGGTGTTTTGACTACTACGAATGAATAAAATCAAATATGCCAGCTGATGGCAGCTCAGCCTGTTAAAGTAAAATATTTCAGAAGAACAGGACTACATCAAAACCATAAAAGTATATTGTAGAAGCAAATATTATCATTTACTGGTGATTTTTTTTTCAAAATATTAAGCAAAAGGTTGTAGCACACTGTTTTATCCCAAAAAACTAGAAACTCACACAATCAATCTGTTTCTTAACACAGAGAGAATTAGATTGACTGAAACAGAAACAAAGCATTAAAATAAAAGGAAAATGTCTGAGTATTATTTTTTCTTTTTATGACGGTGGTGTTCGGCTGAGCTTGGGCTTGGGCGAACATACTATTCCACCAGCTACCTCGAAACGAGTGATTTCTTTCTATCAGTTCAAGCCTTGGCGGACAGAGTTACTTAATATTTGTGCTGGTGGGAGATAGTGGGAATTCGGTGAAATAGCAGAATTGGCGCAAGCTGGCCCGATCACTACCCTTATAAAAAAAATCCCAAGATATTACCATTAACCTTATGAGCTTCTATTCTATTATTAGTTTCAACCACTTAACTTCTAAAAAACCAAAAACTCAATCTTTCAAATATAAAAGAAAAAGGGTTTCAAGGGCAAGAACAACAACAACAAAAAAAAAAAAAAAAAAAAAAAAAATTCACCATGAAAATAGATAGTTTCTTCCCTCAACATTAAAACCAGAAACAAAATACACAGTAAAATCTCAAAAAGAAATTATACTAAGACCTAAAATACCAATAAATCACCCAAAATAAAACATCTTGAAATTATAAACAATAATTTTAACACAAACTAAATAATTCATAAGCCTACTCTTCTCCTTTTTCTTCTTTTTCCCCCCTTTTTTAACAAAAGGAGCTCAGAGAAGAACAAAGAACTAGCTCATAATCAAAATCTTAAAAAGGTTATTTTTTATTTAAAACAAAAAAATAATAAAAGAAATGTAAAGGGGATTGAGAATCATACCGCCATGACTTCTTTAGACAGAAACAGAGAGAAAAAACTTATTGGAAAACAAAACTGTTATGTCTCTTTTGGGAATGCTATTTGATTTATTTATATTTGTAAAGTTTTTTTTTTTTTGCTATAAATAAAAAAAGGAAAGAGAAGTTCTCTCCTTTCTGTCTCTGCAAATGGAAACGGAAAGGTTACAGAGAGAAGAAAATGAAAAAGGAAAGAGACTCAAATGGAAGGTAGATAGATAGACGTACAGCTGGCTTCAAAGTGGGCCATCCTTCAATTGTGGGCCCACTTTCAGGTTTAATTCTCTCTATTTTGTTTTTGTTTTTTCCCCTTTTTTGATGAATTTCATCATGATTTAGATATAAATTAAGAATTTGTAACCCCACCTCATTTTGGGAAGATGAATGGTGTTTTTATTGAAAAGATTTATTCGTATATAAGTTTACTTTAAATAAATTGATTAAAATAATATTATACATTTTCTTATATCATCACTATTTAATCTGCAAAGACTAATTACATATCATTTATTAAAAAATCTAAAGCAATGCTATTAAATATAGTTACTTGTGTAAATACTTTTTACACTGACGATGAATATAACTTTTCTTTCTAATTTAAATGTATTAATTCGACAAATAGGAATATGTTAAAATAAGAATCGAATACTTTTCTTTTCTGGTTCAATATGGAGCCGAAAGTTAATCGATAAAAAGAATATGAACTCTTTTGTTTTAATGGAAATTGTCCACCTTTTAGAGTGGCCGGATAGGAAAAAGCTACTGAATATTGAAGAAAATCATATCGAAGAAAAAACTAATTTTTAAACAACCTAATTAAAAAGTACTTCCTATATTCTCTTTTACTTGTCCACTATTGATTTTAGCTTTCCACACTTCTTAAGGGCTAAGAGTTATCATGAGTTAACTCCGGCCCTCGTACATAATAAGTAATCAATTTGTCTTTTTATTTGGGTTCAAAATAAGTGTTCATTTATATAATCAATAAAAAATTTATTTTGTTTTTTCAAAATTACCCTTATGTAGTATCCCTTAAAATTCCTTTACTCCTCACATTAAATTATGTTGTAATATTTAATTAAGGGTAGTTTAATCACGCTAATTATTTTTGTCTAGAATTGTGTATTTCTTTAATGATTGTGCCTAAGGCAAATTAGTCACTTATTGTGGGACCGGAGGAAATAATAAATAAAATCTATAATTTATCATGATACCCATTTTAATTGGTTCATAGTCTTAATACATTTGAAAAATATTTTGGAATGAGTAATTAATGTTTAAGACAAAATAAGAAAAATAAATTCTTTTTCTCTTGATATGTGAAAAAATGACAGGTAAAAATTAAAATTTATTTTTAAAATACTTAACAACTAAAAGTGAACAGAATAAAAATAAATATATCTTAGAAAACTATATTATATTATCAATACGGATACTAGACACAAGTGAAAACCCGCAGGAAAAGAAGTGTGGTACATATTGTGATGGAAACCCCATAAAGATTACATAGCTGGAACACAAGGGTCGAGGCTAAGATTGTGAGCCTCTATACTACAAGTTGATAGGCCATAAATAGTTTATAGGTTTTTTTCTCTTTACAACTGGATCCTCTTGTTTGGTTACCACTTTCTTGGAGTAACACTTTGATTTGTTTACTTCAATGACATTGGATTTTGTAATTTAAGGATATAATGTCTGCATTTCCCCTGTAATTTAAACGGGGGTGAGGACGACACCAGTGGACATCTCATACAGCTGGCTAAAATTAATGGTTTTCCTATGATTTTAGCTGCTATTTTCATTAATAATTCCAAATTAGCACAACAGACCCAGTGTAATCTCACAAGTGAAGTTTGAGGAGGATAGTATATAGGCAGACCTTACCCCTACCTTCAAGGAGGCAAAAAGATTATTTTCGAAAGACCCTTAGCTTAGAAAAAATAAAAGTAAATTTGTGTACAAGAGCTTTAGGATATTGTAAATCTTCCTTAAGAGCTAGTTGGAGTTGTAACTTGTATGACATGAGCGTAGGCCTTGCAAAAAGCAGGTGATTTTTTATATATACAGTAGTTATTGAAATTCAATTTTTTTTTTTTATTATGCATTAGCTAACTATGAACATCCTCTTATACCGGTTACTGGATATACATAGTTGTTACTTACAAGTGAAATGTAATTCTTTGGAATCCTCAGCCTTTTTGTCGTGGTCTGATAAGGTTATGGCAATAGAACTTCTATCTAATGAATGTATAGTCACTAATGAACTCCTTTTTTTTTCATGTAAGAAATGTGGACACTATATTGCTTACACATGAAAATATTGTGAGGATTAAGAGCTATGAGGAATTGCAATGGGGTTGTTGAAATCGGGAGAGGGGAGAGGGGATATCTGTCGCTAATTCTGAAGAAGCAACTTTCATTTATTTAGGAAGAATACAAATTGAAAGAACACTAACAAGGAAAAAAAAAAAAACAGAGGTTGCACAATCATCTCTGGCTCAAGGCGCACTGCCACTTCTATCTAATCCACTGCAAGCACCATGTAACCTGCAAATGGAAGCAATTGATAAGGGAACTAAAAATGACTCCAATGCAAGTGATAAGGCTTGTACTTAACTTTTTATTGCTCTATTTCTCCGCAAAGGGGTGTTTCTTTTTTTTTTTTTTTACTTTTTTTTTTGGTAGGAGGTGGGAGACCCTTTCCCGGACCCCGCGCATAGCGGGAGCTTAGTAGACCAGTCTACCCTCTCTGGTTGGAGGTGGGAAGGGGTGGGGCAGAGGGACAAGGACAAGAGATGGCAATTCAATGAGCAACTTCCTAGAGATTTAACCATTTCTTAGCTTATGTTGTGAGTCAAGGAGATATTATTGTTTTTCAATGTTTAACAGCACCCAGTAACTACATTGCCCAGCTGCTCTAATTTTATTTGAAGAACAAAAAACATGATCATGAATTCAGTTGTTAATTAACTAGTGAAATTTTGCAGAACCGTTATTAAAGCAAGTAGCTCTGGAATTGTGGATATCTTAATAAACATCATTTACATACTATTCCAATTCTAATTACCACTCGCTAACCGGCTGAAAATCGATCAGAGCACCTCTGAAATCCATAGGACCAAATGCAAGGATAGTATATATCCAATATCACATTGGTAAACTTAATTCTCAAATGAGTTCCCAATCTTCAGACTTACCAAAAGCCAACAAGGATTACACAAGCTCTAGGACAAGGGCTGAGGCACCTCCTCCACCATTGCAAACACCAGCAGCGCCATATTTGCCGTTTTTCTGTCTCAATACCTGAAACATCACATTGGGAAAATGGATGTGAAACAAACATCAAAAGGATGATAAATTTTCAACAACCATGAATAGAAGACAAGATCATATTAAGAACTACAAGAAACAATCATTTAACTAAGAATCCAAAAATTTATGACAAGAACCAAAAGTGAAAATTAGGGGATTCCAGTTCATAGATTTCATGGTTTGCAGAATAAAGGACGAAAAATTTGAGAGAGCAGGGGAATGGCTAAGTTCTTAACATTTATAATCTTATTCCAATAATAGTTATGAATTGCAGTAATAGCACATACCCCAAGAAGTGTAACCAATATACGAGCTCCACTGCATCCAAGAGGGTGCCCCAAAGATACAGCTCCACCATGTACATTAACTTTTTCCTGAGAGAACAAACCAAAACGTTACTTCATTGTACGGATCATTCCATGCCTGTTGCCATACTAAATAAAGTACTGCAAACCAAATAATTTTATGCCTTTATGTAATCCTTGTTCCGTTTTTACATTAAAGCATATAATCCAAATTAGTTATCTAAAATAAATAGATCCCATCTGAAAAAAACCAGGTTGAAGAGAGTAACAAATTTTGAATCTCAATAATACAGCCTATAGGAGAGATAATGAACTTACTGGATTAAGACCAAGCAGCTTTTGATTTGCAAGAGATACCACCTGCAAGCAGATCTGTTAAGGAAGGTGCTCACACAAATAAAGCATGCTAGTTTAAAAGAACTAGGTAAGAGTGCATACTGCAAAAGCTTCATTAATTTCATAGTAGTCAATTTGAGAAGCCTCTAAGCTAGCACTTCTGATAGCTTTTGGAATTGCTAGAGCAGGTGCAGTAGTGAATAATTCAGGTGCCTGCAAGATTTAATTCAAATTTGAACATCAAGAGTGAAAGTCTATCCACCAGAACAGGAGACAAAAAGATATTTTATCCATTAATACTAGTATTTTATTCGGAGGGTAGCCTTAAATCTTTACTCAAAGATAAAGTACCTGAGCAGCGTCAGCATAGCCACTGATCTTTCCAATCACATTTAGTCCAAGTTTTATTGCCTTCTCTCCACTTACTAAGACCAATGCAGCAGCTCCATCACTGAAAACGAAAGATTTCACTTGCCATTAATTTTAAAGAAAGGAAGACCAATAATCTTTTGAAGTTCTGTAGCTAGTTCTTAAAAATGTTTAAGGCAGCGTAGTAGATGACTAGAATAACTTCACTCCCTCTATGGATGCAAAGTGTAATATATTTACTTTTCAAAAGGAACCAGAAATGTACAGATACTGTTACTGTAATTAGGTGATCTTTAACAGCTATATTTTGTGATGCAGTACTTTCAGAGAGGTCGATAGTCCAAGTAATTTTTAGAGTAGTTAAAATGTATTAGAGAAGTAGGAGATGCATTTGTTTGTTAGGTTAACAAACAGTTTTTGTTAAACATGTGAGAACTAGCAGAACAAAATTAAGTACACAAACCTTATGCTAGAAGCGTTACCAGCAGTCACAGTACCATCTTTTTCCTTAAAACTTGGTCGGAGTTTTCTCAATTTTGCACCATCAAACTGCAAGACAGAAACAAAATTATATGTGTGACAAAGGCAGGAGACGACAGGCACTATCAATGCACGTGACTATATCATGAACATCTTTTAAGTGCCAAACAAGTAAATTCACATATCTGATCCTTTTGGTGCCCCGAAGGCACAAAGATGGGGTACTATGTAACTATTCCTAATATTCTTTCATCCCGCTAAAAAAGAAATTAAAGTGATTCCGATGCTGCATTTAATATTCATTTCTAGCTATTACTTCTCTTCTCATCCAAATAGGTCTGAGGTTCAGTAAATTAAGTATCAAAGAGGACTTGATACTTGAAGAGAAGATGTGAAGAACAAAGCATGTATGTCATTTTGTTTTGCTCTGAGTGACAAAAAGCCAACTCAATGTACTCACCTTTCCTAGACCGTCATCCTTGTCAACAATAATGGATGGTTTTCCTCTTCCCCCAGGCACCTCAACCTGCAAATTGACAGGATTCGTCAGAACAGTGACAAACAAACTGTGAGTAACATGCATTTTTTGAGTATGGAGCAATATTTAGAGACAAAGAGCAAGTCATATTACCGGCACAATCTCCCATGCAAAAGCACCAGCTTCCTGAGCAGCGATGCCACGTTCAAAACTTTGAACTGCATAGTCATCCTGCATATATAAGTGAGACGTAAGTACTGGACTCCTTCAGAATATAAAAAGATTTTCAGCAAATTTACAAAGCAGATGGCTGATATCAAGGAAAAAACAGAATGCTACTTTACTTTGGTTTCAAATATGAGGAGTGTGGTAAGATAGATAATCTAAGGGTTCAACTTCATACTAAAAAATAAAAAGAGAAATTAGGAAAGTGGGGGACAGCATGTATCGGAACCTTTAATTGATTCTCACAAAAGCTTCTTCAAATGGTGGAATATATTTTTATACATCAAAACAAAGCAAAAGGAAAGATAGCGAGGAACTGGCATATAAGTAGAAATCAGATAAACCAAGAGCAGAAAAAGCTATACGTCAGATTTAAAATCAAAGCCGACCTTGCAGCACATCAAGTAAAAACAAAGACGTGCGAAAAAGACAAACCTGCTCCTCTCTTGTGATTTTATGATTTTCGGCACATATTTCTGCACAAACTCCCATACCACAATCCTTATATACGTCAGTCAAACCATCTTTAAGCATTCCGTCAACAAGACTATCGTGTCCAAGACGAGATCCCTTCCTGCAATCATGGCAATGAAGGGTATTGATAACACAGAATTGAAGTACCATAACTAATCAGAACTTCTTCAAAGGCAAAAATACAAATGACCAGCGCAACAGTCTACCATGTTTCAAACAATAAATAACCATATAAAACTCGGTGGGGAGGTTAAAAAAAAATTGGCTGACAAAGAACAGATCATAAACTGGTTTAGGTGGAAGCATGAAAAATAAGAAGTGAGGAAAGCTGGTCAAGAGCAATACAAGCTGGCTTTGCAATTGTTAGGCTTTTAAGATTTGGGGACATGTGTACATTGTTGAATCACAACACAGGTAGGTATGAAGTTGTAGACATTACTATGAGATGTGCCTAAGGAATGTGGGAAAAAATTGGGAAAGGGCATCATTCTTTGTAAAGTCTGTCATTCGAAAAAAAGTTTCAACTGTATCACTATCCTTCTTTGCTTAGGGGAAACTAGGGGCTTCACAGCTCAAACAAAATGTAGTAGCACAATGATTCAACTCTTGAAGAACGCAAACCTTGCTTCTGCGATGTATTTCGGAACATTGGACATGCTTTCCATTCCACCAGCCACAACAACATCATTGATGCCCAACTGGATACTTTGAGCTGCAAGCATAGTTGCTGCAAAGCCATAAGAATTTTATCTTGTCAGAAACAAATACCACCTCTTTCACTCACATAACAGTTGCAAAAGGGGGAAGAGGTCTCTAGGAAATCAATATAACAGGAAGGTGCACACCTTTCAACCCAGATGCACAGACTTTGTTCACAGTTGTACAAACTACTGTATTGGGTATTCCTGCACCTAATGCTGCTTGCCTAGCAGGAGCCTGCCCCAGGTTTGCACTGAGGACATTCCCAAAGAATAATTCTTCTACTAGTGATGGATCAACATTAGCTTTCTTAAGAGCACCTAAAGTTCAAAGAATAGAGAGATTAATTGAAACTCAACGAAATTGCAATTGCCAGTGCTCGGGAGTTTTCACAAATGAAATAACAGTGTAAAATAGCTAGAGTCCTACCCTCAATGGCTATTGATCCAAGTTTGGTCGCTGACAGCGAAGAAAGAGAACCAAGGAAGCCTCCCATTGGAGTACGGGCAACACCAACAATGCAAACATCTGTTCACATTAAAGCACAAAGGATGAGCAATTATCAGAGCGAACAGTTTGGAATTTTTTTTCATGACATAGCAAACCAAATCTAAATAAGCATAGATCCAGCTATCTTCTGCACCAATTCATCAGATAAAAGGATGAGAGACATCAAACATAATGAAATTACTGTTTTTGACAATGGAGACTTTTATCAATAGATCATCTAGGCCTCTATACCAAATAAGTTGGAATCAACTGTTTGAGTCCTCTGTACTGGGAAGTCCAGTAGAGAAGCTATGGTTTTGGAAAGGAGATTAAGATGTGCTACCAGTTGGACTCCACAGCACATACTACATAAAATAATAGTAAGAGCATTCCGTTGTAAAGGTTTTAACTAGCAATTTTAGTTTTTTAACTTTTTTCCGCACCGTCTTACCTATTTAAAGTCTGTTTTTAAGTAACTGAATACAAGTAAACCTTGAAAAGTGCATTTGAAGCTTCCGCATTTCGTTATACAACTTACAATACAAAATAAAGACTTGCTGAATGAAATCCACATATAGGAGCAAAAACTAAAGTCAGACAAACATATTTCTCATGGTAAGACAGACGTATAGCAATGATCACAGTTTCAGTTTATTAGGAACGTTGAAAACAATGAGATAGATGAAACATTTCTTTTTCCTGTTTATCTACAGAAGACAATATCCTCCAAATAGAAATCAAATGATTGTTTTTTTTAAACACTATCTACAATAAGTCAGATTTTCTAATTTTAAAATTTACGGAAAAAAAAAAAACAAGAAACTAGTAAAGAAAGTGCTAAGTTGTTGCTTAAGCATAAGAGTTGATCTTTGCATGCGAATTGCGCCCTGCTCCTAATAACACGAGTACACCATGAAAATCATTTTTACAGAGATCTCATACTGCAATCACATCATCGCTAAACCGATTTGCTATTTTTTTACATTCGAACAGTCTTCACATATTGTACGTGAGGTGCTAAGATAACAAATTTGTTACCTCTAGGCTTGATGGAGTCTGCTGCAGCTGGAGCCATTGTAAATATGTATAAAGATGGATGTCTGTTTCAATAAAAACCAATCAAAAATTATTGTATCAAATCATAACATAAGCATGTATGAATCGTAGCACAAGCATGAATCATATGACCCAATAATTGTAGAAATTTCAGATTATTATATCAAATCATAGCATAAGCATGAGCTACTATCTTTGGCATCTATAATTTCGTAGATTAATGAGGACAGTCAAGTCATTTCAACGAGAAAGGAAAAATAGCAGATACTGTTTGGCCTTGAGCTCAAGTAAGGATTGTCAAATTTGCCTTAAAGCATGTTTTTTCTTTTTTCTATTTCCTTGATATGGGCAGCATATTAAATGACACTAAAAACCAAACAGCAATTGTGACGTAATTAGATCTAGAAAATGCTCAAATGATCCACTGAAAACTGTAAATCTAAAGATGCTTCAACTGATTCGCTCGCAGATCTAAACTAGAAAATAGATAAAAATTCAAAATTCAATCAAAAAGTAAAACATGATAGAATTAACTTGCATGGAATACGTATGATTTGGACAATAAAATTCAAAACACAGGAATAAACAAGGAAAAAATAGAGATGCAAATTGAGAAATGTTGTTCGTATGGGGTGATTAGCAAAGTGAAATTTACCTCTGAGCGTCTATGGAGGAAAGCACAAAGACAGAGCAAGAGAAACTGCAATATGAAGGTCCAACAGAAAGTGCGAATATATATAGATGGCGAGTAGGGCTGGGGTAATCCCTGTGGGGTGCGGGGGGGGGAAGAAGAGACGAGAGAACAGAGAG
Organism: Nicotiana knightiana; assembly: GCA_005239525.1. NCBI lineage: Eukaryota > Viridiplantae > Streptophyta > Magnoliopsida > Solanales > Solanaceae > Nicotiana > Nicotiana knightiana. Next base: position 10,860 of record ML386864.1, on the reverse strand, counting down.
CAGGGTGGTTAGTAATTAGTAGCAGCAGGAGCAGTGTCTATACACCTGGAGAAAAAGAAAAAGAAAAAGAAACAAAAATCCTGGACCGGCTTAATTGACTGGCCCCTCATTTCTTTTTTTGGTTTTGAAATAAATGATATAATAGATAATTGTAGTACTCCTGTTAGTTGCAATAGTACATTAATAAATTTTCCTGAAATAATACAACAATAACAACAAAAATTTCACAAATAAGATATGGAAAGAGTAGTGCGTATGCTTTACCTCTAACTTACAAAAATTGATAGACTGTTTCCGATAGACCCTCGGCTCAAAAAACAACGACAAGAAAGCAACCAACCATACAATAACAAGAAAAGAAAGGAAACAAGGACTCACTATCAAATGTCTAGAGATAGGATAATATTATTAATACTATCAATAAGAAATAAACGGTGTATAATAGAAAAATCTAGGGACAGGAAATAAGAATATTATTAATACTACCGGTAATCCTAGTAGACACTCTCAACTCCCTATCAACCTTCAAGTCTAGTGACGAACCTATGATTTTGTTCAAGCGGGTTCAATCTTAGAAGTTCAAATAAAATATTTATACAAAATTTATGCAGCTTTTCCTAATTTATATATATACACAATATTATTTTTTTATGAAGCGGGTTGAGTTGCCACCACGTGCGTCCGCCACCGTTTTCAACCCTAATTCTTGATCTCTTCATTCTCTTGTGTAGGGTCATGTCCTTGGTAAGCTGAAACAACGGCATGTCATATCTAATCACTTCTCCCCAGTATTTCTTGGTCAACCTCTACCCTTTCTTGGTCAACCTCTCACACCTCTTAACCGGTGTGTCTATGTCTCTCCTCATCACGTGCCCGAATCATCTCGACTTCGATTTCTGCAGCTTGTCTTCCACAGGGGCCACTCCCACCTTGTTCCTAATAACTTTTTTCATAAACTTATCTTTCCTAAAATAATAATAATAATAATAAATGTAAATTCAGAATTTGTCGTCTCCCCTTACCTTTTCTATTGTAAAAATAGATATAGAACTATTTAATAAAAATATAAAGCGATAAATTGTTATGATAGACTAATCCGAACACCATATTATCTTGGGAAAAAGAATGTGTTTGAAAATGACCAGTCAATTCCTTCTGATGAGTGAGAGGCCCAAAAATTTATGAACATTTTCTGCTACAACTACCTCCCAGTACAGTAATAGTCCCAAATGACTTAAAGGAGCAGTCATCAGATTGAACTTGGGAGAAAAATATTTGAAACGTTATTTTCTCTATTTCAAATTGAATATCTTGGTTTAGTTTAAATGAAATTCTTTTCAATAAATTTCACATCAATAGTGATCGTTGTTGCTAGAATTCTTCGAAAATATAACCGATAGCGTATTGGATTCTGTAAAAATAGTGCAGGATCCAATATAAGTACGACAGCATTTTAGAAGATGGATAGTGACGGACCCAGAATTTGTGCAACTAGGTTCAATCTTAGAAATATATAACTTTAATCGTAAAATAGTAGTTATCAAGCGGGTTCAAGTAAATATTCATACAAAATTTACTTTAATTATAATTTATACATATACACAATATTATTTTTTAATAAAACGGGTTCAATTGAACTCGCTAGCTACCACTTGAATCCGTCACTGGACAAGAGTGAAAAATTAACTCCGTCAGTCCCACATATTGCCTTCCCTTTTCACTTTCACTGAGTCGAAGATGGTGGTTTTAAAATATGTACCTATTTTTTAAGTATTTTGTCTCTTTCTGTAGATATATAGAATCACAGAAATCATATTTATTGCGATTTAACCCCTTTTTGTGTTCATACAGGTACAAAATATGGTATCTCCATCATCGAGATATCCGCTAATGCCATCTGTTCAAACGAGGATAGGAAAAAAGTGGAGTCATTTCAATATATACACAAAAAAGTTTAGGTAATTCCGTTTAAATTTTGATGAGCTGAGTTTATTGTATTCATGTCTCAGTTAACCGAGGATATGACCCTTAATAAGAAGATGTGAGGTCGAAAATTAAGATAGAGAGTTAATATATAGCCGAGCGCTCTTCTTTTCAGTACCAATAGTATTAGTGTTGTCTTGTATTTTCTTATTCGTAGATTTTTATTATTACCTGTTGTCAGAGGCGTATCTAGCTTTGTGATTTCGGGTCAACTGAACCCATAACTTTTAACATGTAACATAAATTTATGTGCATTTGCATGTTGTTTCTTTGGCACCAATTTTTACAATTTTATTGTTGTTACTGTTTGTTGCCGCTGTTTTTTTTTCATCTTTTCTCGAGCCAAGAGTCTATCGAAAATAGTTTCTCTACGAACATTCTTAAGACAGGGGTAAAGTCTACATACATATCACGCACTCCAAACCACACTCGTAAAATTACACTGTACTTGTTATTATTGTTATTGAGTTTATCATATTGAAAAAATATTATTATTTACTTTTACTATCGTATACTATTTAAGAAGGTAAAAAAAGGTTGGAAGTCACGGGCGGCTTTTAAAATCAAAATTGGTGTCGGAGGGTCACAACTTAGAAAACATCGAACTGGGAAGTGATCTACCAACCACTCTGATCTCTGGATAATGGAGTATGTCTGCTTATTTTTAAAAGTACTACTCCTTTATTTAACGATAATAATAATAAGGTATTATTTTATATAAAGGTGTTGGAATTTGAAAACTATATAAATAAATTATGGCTTTGATAATGTTTATATATCTTCTTCCTTCACTTGTTAAATATTGACATGCCAAAAGAGAATCAAGTGAAAGGTCAGTTAGAGTAGCCGTTCTTGACTTGAACCAGTCCAAATGGGCTGCTATAACAATGGCATTTGAACTAAACAACCATGTTGTTTTTGGGTAAATAGTGCGGTCTAGTCAGTTTTCATACTGGTAATAAAAAAATAAACAATGTTTACAAAATTAATGAAAAATAGCCGATGTTTTGCTTAAACTTTTGTTGAAACATGGAAGGCCCGGCATAATATGCTGGATTATGGAGCTCGTGCATATAAAATTCCAGCAAAATATGTTGGATTATGGAGCACTTCTATTTAAACTTCCCGCATATTATGTTGGAATCCAACACATTATAAAATTCCAGTATATTATGTTGGAATCTCATATGCAAAAAATTCGAACTCCAGCATATTATGTTAGAATTTTTTCGAATTTTTAATGATATTTTTGTTTAAATTATATTTTTACATTAAAAATCGCTAAATATCGATTACATTTGAAATTGTGACATTTTTTAACGATCAGTTGTAAATCTGATTATTTTTTATTTATTTTTTCCGTTGTTTTCGAAGGCAGAGTTAGGTGTCAACTATAGATTCGGTTGGATAAAATAATTTTGGTCCAAACCTATATTTATTTTAAAAGATTTATTGAATATGTATAAATTATTAATTTAAAATTCAGTAACTTAACCGAATTACGATTTCAAATTCATAAGTTTCAAATCTTGACTCGATTTTGTTATTATTTCGTTGATCTTGTTTTGCTTTTAAGCGTTCGGATGGAGTTATTACTTTTTACCAATTATATTATTCTTATAAAATTTAAATTCTTAGCACTTATTTAGGTTTTCTGCTAGCCAGAATTGTTTCTTGTTTTTTTTCCTCTGGGATATGACAAGTGGCCAAACATTCTTGACTTTTAATCATAAGGTTATGAGTCAAGAATCAAGACAATAAAGTTTAGTACATTGGTTAAATTTTCATTAAGGTATAGCATAAAAGTATAGTGAGAGGGACATAATTAGAATGGTGAGCTCCCTCAACAATTATTTGTGATTAATTGTTTGGTGTCTATCACCAACCCATTTTGCTGTGAATTTATGAGCCACGTTCTTTCTTTCACGTTGGAAATAAGTCATCAAATTTTAATTTTTTTTCGTGAATCACCTATCTTTTACGAAACTTATCAACTTGTATGAGTTTTACGATGGTGAGCACGTAATTTTTGTCCCACGTAAAATTAATCATAAAAATAATTTTCTAATTAGCTTTGATATTCATATAATTATTAGAAAATTTTCTCTGTTTTTGTTGTTTGCATTTTTAGCATAATTAGAAGCATTTTAAATCATGAAAGAGTCAAAAATATTTTATTCTTCACCCTTTACATTTTTAGATTTTAATTGCTTCATTAGCATTTAGTTGCATTCATAAAAATAAAAATCAAAAAACATACATTTAGCCATTTTTATTCTTGTAGGTTCATTTAGTTAATCAATTTGTTAATTCAAATATTGTAATTTTAGATTAGCCATTTTTTTTCTTTGGCCTGTCAGAGAGTCTCTTTTACCCTCTTATTATTTATCGTGTGCATTGAGGACATTGCACAATTTTAAGTGTGATGTGAGGAGATTGTTTGGATAATTTTTCGTGCTATCCTAGGTTAGTTGTAGTATTCTTTCTTAGTGTAGTAGATTTTATGTAAAGAAAAAAAAAATATTTGAAAAAAAACGAAAGTTGAAAAAAAAAAGTAGAAAATTTGGACTTTTACCGACGATGGATTTTGTGGACACTTTTCTTGAGTGATTGAAGTCTAAACAAAAAAAAAATTAAAATAGAAAAACACAAAAATATGTCCTTTTTTTGTAGCAATAATCCCCCGTGATTTTTCTTTATGCATCGGTTCTTTTTCATGAGATGTAGTTTGAACCGGGTAGTAAGCTTTTATTTTTAAAGTAGATCGGGAATAAAAGGAGCAAGAGTGATGAACCTAGGCACCCTTGACTTGTTTGATAGTAACGCATTTATGCTTTGGCATGTGTAATATCTTCTCTATGATTTTGAAATTATTGATGATGCCTTGTTAAATTTGATAGCATGTTCTGTGGCGCCTATGTCTCATTTATTTGACTTATGATCACTTTGTACTTAATGCTTAATATCTCGTGGCTCCGTGAATATTGCATTTGTTCAGAGTCGGAACGTGATTGTCCTTAGTGAGTCATGTGCCATGTGTGGTGGAAGATTTTTGTGTAGTCCATAGTTTTGTGATTGAGTCTAGAACTTGCCCGATATGTAAGTCAAAGCGAAATTTTAGGTGATGCTCGACTTGAAAAATGATTTTAGGCTTTTTTGATCTTTTTGAGCTTATTGCTTCTCATAAATAAAATTGATCCCTAGTTCACCCCTTTGAGCCTATAGACTTTTATTTGACACCCACATTACAAGCCTATACCCTTTTTATTCTTAATTGACATTGTTTTGATCCTTTTACCTCTTAAAACGCTTTAATTGTGAGACGAGCGCTAAAAGAAGTAAGAAGGAACTAAGTATGGGTTGCTTTTGAGTGGAACCAATGAAAGGAAGAAATGTGTACTTGTTGTGTAAAAGAATATGCCACTAGTGGAAATTGCAAAAAAAAAAGAAAAAAGAAATCTAGAAAAAAACCTGCGCTTCGTGTTTTTATATATATACAACTATCAAAGTGTGTGTGTATATATACACACACACATATACACAGAGAGACACTTCATTGTAATAATTTAACTATATATATAATTTGTTATAGTATATGTTAGTGTGTGTATATATATAACACACACTTCGTTGTGCTACTTTAACTACATATATAGCATGGTATAATATATGTTAGTGTATTCATTATTTGTATTATAAAAGAGTTAACGAATTACATTCATTCATCACTAATAATGCATGAAATAGATTAATCGATATAGGTCGAGACGTTTTATTTTTAATATTCAACGATGTATCTGAGTAAATTATAAATCGATTAATTAATTTACAAACAGATATATTTGATGATATATTATATATACTAATTAGGATCTTCAAGTCTATCAATCCCTAGTTAGTATATCAGCGTTGTATGAGTTACTTGGGAGAGCATGAATGAAGATATGTTTAGCTTTTCTTCTTCCGTAGCTCAATTTTTATTTTCAATTTCTGTCGGAATTCACTCTACCTTGTTGGCTTGCTGGAATTTAGTTGTAGCTCATCGTAGTCGATGACGCCGCTTTGATTCAGCTCGAATGGGTATGATTCTTTCTTCTCCTCCACTATTTTCAACTTTGTGATTCATTGTGATGTCCGTTTTTGTTTAATCGTTTGAGTTTAGAATCACAGATTTAGGTTATAGTTGAATTGTTGTTTAAATTGCACATTCGTTTAATTAACATATCTAATTAGTTGTTAAATCATGATTAGTCTGTGTTTGTTTGCTTACTGTTAGTTTAAGTTTAGTTAACTGTTATTTGATTCTGTTAAGAGAGGGAAGGCAAGTAGATTTGGGTGAAAAACAGTAAATAATGAGGTAAAAGAAAGGGCTAAACAAAAGAGGATATTAACTAGGACCTAAGGGGGCTAAAAGAAATAGAAGACTTAGGGAATTTTGGGTGTAACTGATTTGGAATCTTCTAGAAGAAGTAAAATTAGGTCAAGTTAGGGAGTTAGAGATTGAAAAAACAGAAATAAAAAGGGTTGAAAAGAAAAGAAGTAACAGAAAAAGATGCCGAAAGTTTTCTATAAAATAGTACATTCATTGATTGTGCAGACAGACATTCCTCACCATCACATCTGTTAACAATTGATTGTGACTGTATGCTGGAGCTTGAATACTTAACTATTGCTATTTGTTGATTAGTTCAGTTATTGCTGCTAATTATACATGATTAACACCTACCACATTATCTCACTTGTTAATCACACATTTAATGAACTCACAAGTCACAATAGATTAAAAACTGAAGTTGTTTGCTATTGATTCTTCAACACTGTAAGAGGCAGGTTGAAAACTAAATTTGAGTACACGAGAGCAGAGCATGAAACAATGCAAATCGACTGTTTAGAGTTTGTTTAGCTATAACAATTGAATATTTGGAAGTTTAGAGCAATCATGGGGGTTGTTTATTGTAGATTTCCAGATAGGACTGTTTAATGTAATCGATTAAGCTCCATGATTCAAGTACTCATGTTTGTTTGTTTGGGAGATTGCTCAATTGATGATTTATTTCTTAATCAATTTAAATCATGTAATTCTTAATTGGATTGTTTGGCATCTGACGAACAGTTGTTCTGGAAAGTATTTGGGCTTGGCATTTGACCCATGCCTGGCGGCACAATCAATGCAGCCTTTGTATGATTCTGTACTCCTTGTATATTTTTTTTGGGAGAAATTCAAAAATAACCATATTTACAATTGATCATTCAAAAATAGCCACACTTTCAAAAGTAATCGAAATTTAGTCACTTTTCATGTAAAGATAAATCTGAACGAAAACACTGTTCAAAATCCGAAAAATACTGGAGTTCCAGCATAAGTATACTGGAACTCCAGCATAAGTATACTGGAACTCCAGCATAAGTATACTGGAACTCCAGCATAAGTATACTGGAACTCCAGCATAAGTATACTGGAACTCCAGCATAAGTATACTGGAACTCCAGCATAAGTATACTGGAACTCCAGCATAAGTATACTGGAACTCCAGCATAAGTATACTGGAACTCCAGCATAAGTATACTGGAACTCCAGCATAAGTATACTGGAACTCCAGCATAAGTATACTGGAACTCCAGCATAAGTATACTGGAACTCCAGCATAAGTATACTGGAACTCCAGCATAAGTATACTGGAACTCCAGCATAAGTATACTGGAACTCCAGCATAAGTATACTGGAACTCCAGCATAAGTATACTGGAACTCCAGCATAAGTATACTGGAACTCCAGCATATTATACTGGAGTTCCAGCATAAGTATACTGGAACTCCAGCATATTATACTGGAGTTCCAGCATAATATAATGGAATTCCAGTATAAATATACTGGAACTCCAGCATAAGTATACTGGAACTCCAACATAATATACTGAAATTCCAACAAAGTATACCGGTCCAGTATAATATGCTGGAAGTTCATAGGTGCTCGAATCTCCAGTATATTATGCTGGAACTTTTCGCGTGTTGGAGTTCCAACATAATATGTTGGAAATTTATACACAGGTGCACCGAACTCCAGTATATTATGTATCACACCCCTTTTCTACCCCCCCAAAGATATGTATGTTATTAAGGGTTGTTGTGGGTTAAAGAGTTTTTCCAATTAAAGTGACAATTTTGAAATAGGGATTATTTTATTGCTCAGAGTCGCCACTTGGAATTAGTTTTTGGGTGTTCCAAGTCACCTTTTATTTGAATCCCTAATCAAAGGAAGATTTGACTCTCTTTAAAAAAACAAAGTTCGGGTAAGGAATTCTGTTGACCGGGAAGAAGGTATAAGGCATTCCCCGAGTCCCGTGGTTCTAGCACGGTTGCTTTGTTGACTTAAACTTGGCTTAAATTAATTCTGAATAAACTGTGCTTTATTAGTTTCTGTATTTTACTTGTCCGCTTTTACTTCTTGATTATTAGATTTATCAAGGAAAGTAATTTTTGGATAAATTACGTTGTCATAATCACGCTACGCAAGCGAATGCGTGATCGAGACGAAATATATTAATTTAATCATAACAGCGCTACGCAAGCGAATCCGCAATTATGACGAAAAAACAAATTACTACATTTAAAGAAATTAATTAAAAATTAACTATCGCGCTACGCAAGCGAATCCGCGATTTTTGCAAATTACTAATTAAATTAAAAATTAACTAAAAAAAACTAAAGAGTATGAAATGACATTGTTGAATTAATTTATTTAATGTTAAACATCACGCTATGCAAAGCGATTCCGTGAAGTTACAGCGCGCCTACTAATTGCCTAGCGTTTAAATTAGTTATTAAGGCGATTAAATAACCAGGTCATTTTAATTTAAGGGAAGTAGTTGTGTTATTAACATTGCTCATACTAGTACTCTATATCATTTTTAAATTTTTTTTTTTATCTCTAACTTGAGAGTGTGTGTGTGTGTGTGTGTGTGTATATATATATATATTAACATATTGAAAAAAAAAAATATATCACTAAATAAACACCCCAGTAGACCTTGTTTGAAAATTTAGAGAGTACATGTGACAATCTTTAAGCTACGCAACCGAATTGTCAATGCTGGCATTTTAAGGTTGGTCGAGCATACCAAATTATTGATTTGATGGTTCCGATATCTTTTAATTTACAACTTTGCTTGAATCCGAGATATTATTCCGACGATGACCCCTTTACATACTACTAGCTATGTCATTTAGGATTAATTATATTATTTTTCTAAAAGGTCTAAAGTGAGAATTAGACTAAATAAACTAAAAACAAATCATCTTGAAGCCTACAAACATTCAGAAATATACCAGGACTTTTACCACATATTTATACAAATTTTATATCAACCTTTAGTGGAATCTATCATTTGCACAAAAGCTTTCATATACAGTAAAAAGGAAAAGGTTTACTCTCACATTCACAACTTGTGGCATGAACTTCTACATTGGAGGAGAAACATTTTTTTTTTGCCCAAATGAAAAATAGCACTTTAAGCTATAAAGCATTTGGATTAAAATAAATTAACCTTGAATTTGAAAACAGAAACATACAAACTTCTAAACAAGTTTATTGTTTTATTCCCTTTTTTTTTAATGCAAGTTTTTAACAATCTTTATGAAGTGAAGAATAAAATACTTTTATATGCTTACTAGCCTTGAACAAGCAATCTTAAACAGTCCAACAATTGTGCATATTAAAAACATCACCATTTCCATTAAAAGATTTGCATTACAAATCTTGAAAGTTACCTTATGTTGCAGCAGAATATAGAAAAGACCGCAGTGCAAAACCCGGATAAATCTTTAACCAAAACACAACAAATGACAGTAAATAACAGCACGACCAACAACAAATTCAACCCCAGAAGTGAACTGGAAATTTAATCCAGAGAATCAGCCATGTGTTTTAGACCAAAAACAAACAAAGGAAACCAAGACTCTTGATGTTTTTCTTGCCTAAAACCTATTGTAAGTGCTGAAAATTCTTAGTAAAAATGCTCTCCCCCCTAAGTTAAAGATAATGTAACACACAAACAGATGTTGTTGTACATAATCATAACTCAAGCATTCGCCTTTTATTCTAGTAGTCTTTAAAGCATGTCTAGAATACTCTGAGCAAAATATTTTCGTGGCAGCAAAATAAACTAAGGAACTCAAATTTCTTCACTTGCATTCTGAAATTACAGCAGCTCTTAAACCAAAGAAAAGGAACCAGAGATGACGAACAAAGTAACTGAAACCAGCAATGAATCACTCTGGAATTTTTACAAGATTCATCTACTTTCTTAAAGGTTTTACACTCAAGAATACACTCACAAAGCTCACAAGTTTCAGCTTTCTTTTCAACTTACTAAAGATGTCAAGTTGATCTTTTTTTTTGTTTTCAAGTGGTGTTCCTTTTAATTGAGTAAGGATGTGTAAAGATATTTNAAAAATTTATGAGTTTTCAAAGTGGTGGTTGGTTTGTGGCCTTGATGCCCTATTGTGGTTTGACTTCACGGCCTCTCCGCAGCTGAAGAACTGACTATTAGTACGGTACCGAGATGCTGGGCTGATCTGTATCATTTTCTGAAGACCTTGGCTTTCCAAATGTTGCCCCCAACTGTTTCATACCCAGACGTCCTTGGTATTGCGGCCTTTGTCTCCGAGGCAATGCATTTTTCTTTAAAAATCAAACCCAGTTGTCTTGCACCTAGTACCGATTTGTGTTTTCAGTGCTTATCAACTTTTCTCATGAAGAGGTCTCGCTTAGGCAACCTTTTCTGTTTCTTTAAGACCCCCTTGTTTTCCTTATCAAATGAGATCACAGATGGATCATGCCTTCGTCAATGCCAGATATGCCCCAAATTGTGCTCGATA
>ML386862.1:216840-270098 GCA_005239525.1 Nicotiana knightiana | reverse complement strand
TTGTAGTTGTGTTTTAGGAGTCTATTTATAAGTTTAGGACAAACACTAAACGTGTAGGAGACTTCTATTTCAATTGGGAAACACTTAAACCCGTCAAAACTCGGTTATTCGCCGAACTGTGGACCCTGGCGTTTGGACCCAAAGTCCTGGCTAACGCTAGGCTAGGGCTGGCGTTTCAGCCCTAACGCCTGGCTAACGCCAGGGTAGGGCTGGCGTTTCAGCCCTAACGCCTGGCTAACGCCAGGTAGGGTTAGGTTGTTTGGCTCTGTCGCCCGGCTATCGCCCGGGTGTCTCCTTTCGCGTATTTTTCGACGTATTTGCATCCCTTTAGCTCCGTTTCCATCTCCACTTCACCTACACATGAGATAAACTCCATTAAGCACATAACAAGTGTATTTTTATCATTAATGGGCATAAAATGTAAGGTATATCACATGTTAAACTATGCAATTTAGTCTCGCATCAATCTATATGATGGAAAACCTATTAAATGAAAGATCTTTGAGTCTAGATTCTAACTCTTTAAATTGTTCATCATTTGGATATTTCTACAAGGAGTTATGGACGTTTTAATAATAGGTGTCCAGCAGGGGAAAACATGTAATAGGAGGTACAACCCGAACAACACAAGGTACAACTCGATGAAGCACATGTGCCTATTTAAGGCAGTCACGGGCAGCAGCCATTTTTGACGATTTCTTGAGCTAGGGATTGGTTCTTTCATGGTGGATTCGACCTTGGGGACTACTTAAAAATACAAGGTGAGTTTTATTGGATATTTTAAGTTAATAACATCATATTAACACTAGTATTAACATCATTCAATCTTTGAAATCCCTAGAAATCCTTCAAGTTGTTCAAGAACACTAAATTTCCCAAACATTGGATTTTTAAGAAAAGCTTCAGAAAGGTAATACTAATGCTTCAAGCTCATTTCTTATGAGTCGGTGAGAGTAATTCTAATATTTGTTTCAAGTTGTTATGGTTGGATAATTGATTTCATATACCCTAGTTCATGAAGGAGAGATAAATAGTATTTTTAGAAATGAAATTAAAGGATGCAATGAACCTATGGAATCATTTTCTAGCTTAATTGGAAGTGTTCAACTAAGTAATCACCAAATTGGATATTTTGGAAATTTTGGTTAAGGAAGACGATGAATAGCAACTTGGCGGTGTTGGAGAATTAATGTAGTATCATTGATCACTTCAAATGGGTATTAAATTATAAGAGTGAAGTTGAATATGCTAGTAAGTGAGCCTATTAGGCGATTTGATCTGGAGGCTTGTAGCCAACTTGTGAGCCATAAATAGATATTGATGAATATTTTTGAGTCATATTTTGATTGTAATTGAGATTGTAATTGTAGATGTCAATTTTTTTGGTGGCGTATGAGCATTTTATTCAATGTTACGATGTCGGAGGAGGATTAAAAGCTTGTGAATGTTAATAAATCGAAAACGAATTTTGGAGCGTTGGGCATCGGTCGAGTTGGTTGAAAGGCTTGGGAGCCGGCTATGGAACTCTAGAGCGAGGTAAGTCTTCTTTCTAACCTTATAAGAGAGAATTGTCCCCATAGGTGAAATAATTAATTATGTGCTAGTATTTGTGGGGGATACATACACACGAGGTGACGAGAGTCCGTTACCTACTATTATGCTTATGTCCGTGTAGTCTAGGACCCAAAAACATGCTTTACTTGCTATACTTGTAATTTTACTGATAAATTTAAAATGCTTAAATCACATCGAATTTGGAAAATGAATTTCTAAAAAGATTAAACACCATCTTCTTGACCATTAAAAGAGAAATTGTCGTTTCCTTGGGTAATTGCTTTCCTGATGAAGTCTGGATTGACTGTTTGAATATATGTATTTATGAGTACCTGCGTCGCATGTATGATTCGCAAGCGGGGTAACTCTATTATTTATATTTAACTGCGTCGCGCGTATCATTCACGAGCGGGGCAATAGATGCATCTATGGTTCGCGCCATCGACCCTCCGCAATTCACATTTTATTATTTTGTTGGATCGGGCCATACGACCTCGGCATTAATTGCGCATGCTATTTGCGTGGTGCTTTCTGTGGTTTGAACTGCTTAAATGCCTTGAGATATATGTTGTTAACTGAAATGACGGAAACTGAAATTTTAACTATGAAAGAAGTTGTCCCTTCCTGTTATTTAATCATGACATCCATGATTAGCGTCACATTTAATTATGTTAATTTGACCACTAGTAAGTGTCGAATTCGACCTCTCTTCACTACCTCTTCTAGGTTAGACGAGATACTTACTGGATACACGTTATTTTTGTACTCATACTACACTTGATGTACATTTTGATGTACAGGTACATTATGGATTGTGGCCTTGTGGGCATAGCGGCATAGTCGATACGGGGACTTAGGTGAGCTGTATCTTTGAGACGATCCGCAGCCAGTAGAGTCTCCTTTTGAGTGCTTGTATCTTCTTTCTGTTCAAACTTATATTCTGGATAGTTGTTGTATTTTATTTTACTTCCTAGTAAAAGCTCATGCACTTGTGACACCGGGTTTCGGGATGATTATGGGATGTTTAATACTGAAATTTGAAAACGTTAATAGTATTCCTTAAAGTCTGTTTATTACTAGTTAAATTGAAGGAAATTTATATTTTCAGAAGCACTAAAATGAGAATTCAATTTACTATTTAGTGTTGACTTGTCAGTGGTGTCCGACGCCATCTCGACCTTTTATAGGATTTTGGGTCATGACAAAGGAAAATATAGAAAAAGAAAATCAATTAGAGTCAGTCTCAAGGCAAATAAAATAGAATAAAAAGAAAATACAGTAGGTTAAACAAAATAAGGAAAATATCAGTCAAACACAAGAAAGGGAAGAGTATCAATCGATAATCAGTAAAGAAGAGGAAAAATCTCAAACCCAAGTTGGGACTGACGACTTGAATTGAACCAAAAATGCAAGAATCGTGCAATACAACATGTATATGGACGAAAGATCATCTAGATCTTCACAGAACCAAAGTAAATTGGCCCTTTCTTGAGAGGTAGTTCTTTCCAAAAATAGGGCAAGAACTAAGTAGTACCATAAACATGCGTATAATGAATTATGGATTGATTCCATGTTTGAGCTGGAATCGGAGAGGGTTAGGGGTTATGGCGACTAGGGTTTAACAGAGAAGAAGAGAGGTGAGAGGGGTAATAAAGGCGGCTGGGCAGGGGGAAAATAGGTTAGGATTTTGGTAGGTTTAGGTAATTAAAAAAGGTTAGGATTATTATGGGTTGTTGATCATTCGAGCTCAACAACTAGGATAGTAAGGGGGATGGGGCGGGTTATTAGAGCGGGTGTCATGACCCCAAATCCTAAACCGGCTGTGATGACGCCTATCGTGGAACTAGGCTAGCCAACAATCACATATTTACAGTTTCCTTCAAAATCCCAACCAAATTCAAGCATTTCATAAAATATACAGAGTTTACTAAATACATTAGGCCAATAAATAGTGCAACCAACCCCAAAACCCGGAGCCAACATGTCATGAGCATCTAAGAGAGATAAGCCAAAAAGGTATACTATTATAATACAAAACCTCCGAATAAATAGCTACATACAACAAGAAGGGAAAAGATAGATGTTGTGGATGCTGAATAGCTACCTCTATATCCCGCACTCCGGCTCCGCACGGAATAGATAGCTAATGCACGGTATCTGCACCTGAATCTTCACATAGGGGTGCAGGGAGTAATGTGAGTACACCAACTCAGTAGTAATGAAAATAAATCAATTTTAAGCAGCAAGAAAACACATAAAAATCAATATCATCAATTCAAAATATGCACAGACTTTCTTTCCAACAGTATATACATAGATATATGAAATCATCATGCCTTAAAACCAACTTCAAAAAAATCCTTTGAAAATGTACATTTTCAACAATTTCAAACCGAAAGATTTAGTATTATAATGAAATAAATCATAAGTAGCCCCTCGGGCAGAAACATGAATTATAAATTGCCCCTCGGGCATAACATCACTCAGCACCTCACAGCCACTCAGTATCATCCCCTCGGGCAACCTCACGGTCATTCATGCCTCCCAATCACTCATCACTCGGTACTCAACACTCAACACTCAGTAGGTACTTGCACTCACTGGGGGTGTGTACAGACTCCGGAGGGGCTCCTTCAGCCCAAGCGCTAATATCAAGCCACCTCGTGGCATATCATATCCTCACAATCAGAACCTCGGCCTCACTCAGTAAAACCTCTCAAAAGCTCCTCGGGCGAATAAGTAAAATGGGGTACTCGACCCAAAACATAATTTTTAAATCTCAAAATAGTGTAAATCGGGCTGAGTTTCGAAAATAGTAAGCACAATGTGACTGAGTGAAATCATCAATAAACAGTAAGGAAAATCGCAGTAAAAAGCCCCCAAGGGGTCTAAACAGATCGACACGAGGACCTAAACATGGCTTATAGCCCAAATATTGCAATAATCTTTAGAACACAATTTAACATAAGGTTTTGAGTAAAAATATGCAACTCATTAGTTGCCATGGAGAGGACCAAGTCCAATCCAAAAATCTGTGCGCGCCACATACTCGTCATCTGACATGTGCGCCATTTTTAAATCAATAAGAAATATGAAGTCCGGGGTTTCATACCATCAGGACAAGATTTATAACCATTAGTTACCTCTATCGGGCTACAATACTAGTCTGCTATACTCTTGCCCCTCAAATTAGCTCCCGATTGCTCCAAATCTAACAAAAACCAGTTTAACATCATTAATATATACTAAAGGAACACAACCCAATCGAAAACTATCAATTTATACAAAAATCTCGAAATTGGGCCCATGTCTCAGAAATCGATAAAATTTACATCACTAGAAACCTCGTCCTCCCACGATTCCACACATACCAAAAAACACCACAATCGGACCACAATTGCCTACCCAAATTGCCAAAAGAATTTTCCAATCCTCCACCCATTTTTCCCAACCTTTTACTACTTAAATCCTTCAATTTATAAGCCTAATCCGAAAAAAATAGCATAGAGTCGACTTTAATAACCTGGGAACTTACCTCCACTGAAGGCCCACAGATTCTCTCTTCAAATTGCCTTCACATGAGTTCTAACTGCATGCAACAATGGTGAAATTACTAAAATTTCACGGAGGCTTATTTTATACTGTTCTGCCCAGCAATTCCGTGTTTGCGAACCTTTAATCGCACCTGCGGACCCGCACTTGCGGTCCCAGGTGCGCACCTGTGAAATCCCACTAACGGACCCATTCTCGCACCTGCGACCACTTCTCCGCACATGCGGCTTCGCAGGTGCGGCCAACTCTTCGCACATGCGGACTCCTCTTTCCTAGCCTCCCTTCGCACCTGCGCATGGCCTTTCACACCTGCGGGTACCCATCTGCAGGTGCAGCCAACACCAGAAACTTACACCAGCAGCCATTTGCTGCAATTTTCCAAGTTCAAAACTCCGTCAACCATCCGAAATCAATCCCGAACCCCTCGGGGCCCCAACCAAACATACCAATACACCCCATAGCATTATTCAAACTTAGTCGATCCTTCAAAATACCAAAAACAACATGAAAACACCAAAATTACATCGAATTCAAGCCTATGAACTTTGAAATTTCCAACTTTCGCCAACGACGCCGAAACCAACCAAAACACCTCCGATTGTTCTGAAATTTTGCACACATAAACAAAATGACATTACGGACCTGTTCCAACTTCCGGAATCCGATTCCAACCCTGATAGCCTATTTTCCACTGTCGATCAGAAATCGCCAAAAATTAACTTTCGCCAATTCAAGCCTTATTCTACACCGGACATCAAAACTTCATTCCTAAGTTCCAAATCACCTAACGAAGCTATCCGAGCCATAAAATCCACATTCCGAGGTCGTTCACCAATAAGTCAACAATCAGTTGAGTTTTTCAACTATTAGGCTACTTTAGAAGACTAAACGCCTCAATTCTTACCATGACCACTCCGAACCCAAACCAACTAACCCAACACAACGTAAAAGGATAAGCAATATATGATAAAGTAGAAATGGGGGAAACGGGGTAAATCTCACGGAACGACTAGCCGGGTCGTGACATCCTCCCCCTCTTAAGCAAACGTTCGTCCTCGAATGGGTGTAGAAACGTACTTGGAGTCTCGAATAAGTAAGGATTTCTGTCACGCATCTCCCGCTCGGTCTCCCAGGTGGCATCCTGCACTGGCTGCCCTCTCCACTGAACCTTCACTGAAACTATATCCTTAGACCTCAACTTTCTGACATGTCGACCTGTAATACCCTATATTTTTATAAGGGTGTATTGGTCATTAGCATAATAATAATAAGAAACTACTACAAAAACAAACAAACAATGAAACTAAATAAAAGAAACAAAAAAAAAGGATACAAGTGGGCTTAGCCCATTAACTTGACATAAGTCACAAGGGTTAGAAAAATCTGCCAAATTGAAAAAAAGGGCAAAGGGAAAAGGGCTGCTTCAAGAAAATGAGAAAAAAAAAATAGAGAAGGGAAGAAAGAGAAAAGAAGAAAAGAGAGGAAGAAGAACAAAGCTTTGGACAAAGGCTTTAAGAAAAATTGGGGCTTGATATTAAAAGCATTAAAGTTCTCCTTCGACTCAAGAGGTTAACCTTCTTCTTCTCATATGTTGAATTATTTCATTGAATCTATGCAATTTCATGTAGTACAAATGAATTCAATATCATCTTTTCTATTATATATACAATTACTATGGAGATGATAAGGCTATAAAGGTTTGGTTTAAGCACTGATAGACCTAATTTTAGAGGAATAAATTATACGAAATAGTTTGAAATTGATAGAATTATGGACTAGTTCTATGATTAAATATAAATTCACAAACTAAGACTCAAACATGAACCCCGACGATTGGGTATTGTAAATTAGTGATGGATTTATCCTAGATGAGGCAATTTGAGATCGATATTATGCAATTATAGATTGATTGGAGGAATTTGTACGAGTTGCTTGAGGTGAATCAGTTGGTATTTCGGCACTAGTACTGTGAGTAGTAATCTTACCGCAATTTGTGTTTTCATAACTTGCATGATTTAAACATGATTTTTTAATATGAATATGTTACCGATTATTTTGAGTTGCATGCGGGACAAGTTTTACTCGATATGATACCGAAATAGTTATTTGAGATGATTATCGTTGTTTTAAATATTCCTGTTGTCACTAGATATTTCTACCATTACTTGAATTTACTGTTATCGAAATGAAATTACATGATTTGATAAGAACCGAAATGCCCTATATCGTTTTATAATATTTTTCCTATGAGTATATACGGATACAAATACAAGTATAAATGGGAGTAGACTTTAAAGGATCCCGTAGCTAACGGCGGGTTCATTAGACCTGGTGCACCTTGTAATTACCAATTACCATATAGACCTCGCTAGTGAGAAGGTAGAACTAGCATACTGTTACCGATTTCCCTCGAGTAGGGACTACCGATATAAATGACTTCTTGCAAGGAAGTCCATAGTTATACCGATTACATGATCCGTTCATTGAAACCTCCCAAAATATGGATATTGATATTATACAGTGGTTACCGAGCTTATTAAGGAATTTTCAATCGTATTATACTACAAGAAAAACATGATGAGACTGAAAATTATTTATTGTTTCTGAAAGGGGCATTTTTATGATAATTTCTATTTAGTATACTAGCATGTTTTCTGACTTGTCCCCAAATAAAAATGGTTGTGGTTAAGTGTTATTACACATTGAGCTATCGACTCATTCACCGCTAATTTTTTTTATAGAGAAAACAGTTGACGCAGGCGAGGATTTCATTAATTAGAGCACACAGGTTGATAGTTCTCGGTGAGCCTCGCACTTGTTCGCCTTGCCGGAGATTTTATTTATTTTCATGGTCTTTTCTTTGAACTCTTAGAGTCGCTCCATAGTCATTATTTTAGTGTCATGTGTATTCTTTTTTTATTATAGTCTTATGTTGATTATCGTTCTCATTTTTCAAAGTTGGAGATAATTTAGTATTTCTAGTGGTTATTTGGTGGTTTAGTTATGGTGGATACTTGTATTGGTTAATTGACAACTTGTCAATTGTTTGGCATGATATTAGGATGTTTGGTTGTTGATTTGAGACATGAAAGTTTTTTTGGGAGGGTCTAAAAACAGGGGAAACTCTGTCCGTTTTTCTATAAAATTACCGATGAGGCTTACTTGGGAGCACTTGCTCCTATCCGCCGGTCACAATCCTAAATTGGGTCGTGACAAAGTTTGTATCAGAGCTTAGGCTTTAAATCTCGGTTCATGGAGCAATGTTTAGTAGAGTCTTGTTAATGGGTATGTAAGCGCCCATACTTATGATCTCGAGGCTACTGAACATCTAGGAATATTTTCCCTTATTTCATTCTTTGATCGTGCGTTGAGATAACTTGAGATTGACTTTGGAATATTTCTTTCCCAGATGGTTAGGACACGCACACCCACATCTACTGGACGTGGTGCTACCCGGGGTGGAGGTCAAGTTGGGGTTCATCAAACTAGAAAACAGACTGCTCCTCAACCTAAAGTTGGAAACATGGGTCAAGCCCAAGCTGTTATGCCAGATCAAGTGCAAAGGCAGGGAGTTCAGGACGCTCCACTACCAGCGCCAACTGTTGTACCTACTGTTTCCTTACCTGCCGACGTAGTGACAAGGTTATTAAATATGTTGGATGCATCGATGCCTGCTCAAGGTGGAAGTTCAGCTCCTCAGGCTACTTTACAGACACAAGCACCTGCACAGACTCAGACTTTTGGGAATAAGGAAGTATCCCTACAAGAGTTACTGAAATTGAAATCACCAAAATTCATCAGATTGGATTTTCTTTATCTTAGGAGAAAGATTCATCAGACTAAGACATTTATCCTAGGAGAAAGATTCATCAGACTAGAGTTTTTTTGTCTTAGGAGAAAAATTCATCAGACTAAGACATTTATCCTAGGAGAAATATTCATCAGACTAGGGTTTTTATTATCTTAGGAGAAAAATTTCATCAGACTAAGATTTTTATTGGGAGAAAATTCATCAGACTAGGACTTTTTATCCTAGGAGGAAAAATGTGAAGAGAAATGGCAAAATTTTATGCACAATAACAAGAAAAATAAAGGCAAAGATTTGAGAAACTTTCTTTTGTCGGCTCTTCTCCTTTTTTTTAAACACTTTCCTTGTACTGCTTTGTTCCTATTTCAAACAAAGAAAAATTTGTCAGTTTTAAAAGTGGTGGTCGGTTTGTGGCCTTGAGTCATTGACATCTTGGCTTTTGCTCAATCAATTTGAGTCGGTATCAAGAGATTTTTGCTCTCAATCAACCCTGATTGTTTCATACCCAGTGCCATTTGTATTTGTGGCTCAGTCAGCCTTATCCCAACAGGAGATCTTTTCTTAGGCGACCTTTTCTGATATCTTGAATGACTTCTTGCCTTTTGGAGCAATTTGACTGTCAGAGAGAATCACCGGTTATCTTTTTCTTGTGCCAAGTAGGCTGACACGGGTCTTTTGGGGCGAAGCCTCTGCATGAATCTTCAATGCATGTTGACTATAACAACTGAGTGTGCTGGACAAATTTACTTTGTGCAACTGAAAAGCTGGTAGCAGATTTTGAAATCTTTTCTTGTTTGTTTTGACAAGGACTGACTTAGAGTGAAGGACACCATGACGCAAAGAAACAAGTATTAACAAGAAATTCCCATGTCGGAAGGACAAAAGGAAGAGGTTTTTTTTTTGCGATAACTAGCCTTAGTGATCATGACATGCATTTTGGACTTAACGGCCGATCTATAAAACAGATCTAACCTCTCCTTTTTCCATTGTTATGACCTTTGAAAGCGGGCTTGTTTATGCCAATTCTTCGCATCAGCTTCACGACTCACTTTCGGCCAGTGGTGCCCCGAGGGGTTTTCACCAACAAGCCTCTCTCATTTATTTTCTCTACTTACCATCGCCTTACAGTGCCCGTGAGGGTTTTCACTAGTAAGACTCTCTCATTTTTTTTATTTTCTTTTTCTTTTTCCTTTTTCTTTTGCGAGCAACTTGACAGTGTTTTATGTCGCATGACAGCCGTTGCTCATTGCATACTTATCTTAGCATTCTTGAAGGCATATCGGGAGGTCTTTATTTGGAAGGTTTTTGGATAGGCTTGGAAAGAAAGGTCGGCATGAAGGCTTAAAGTAGACTCAAAATGAAGGGTTGTAGACTTACAACTCTTGGAATCGACTCTTTCAAAAGTGAAATAAAATTTCTGCCCTAGTTTTAGCTACTGGGGATTTTTCTGGATTTTTTTTTCTTTTTCTTTTGAATCTTATTTGGTTGGACCGAACCGTGTAAGGCCGCCTACGTATCCTATTTTTTAAGGAATCAGGTCGAACATAGTTCAAACATCTGACCTAACTATTTTTCATCTTTCTTTCTTTTCTTTGTCTTTTCCTTTTTCTTTTTTTTTTTCATTTCATTTTTATTTCTTTCTACTTTTCTTTCTCAAAACAAATTTCCCAAGCTTTTATTTTCTGAGGGCATGGACTTTGACTGTTCTTTTATTCTCTCTTTTTTACATTTGAACTTTCTAGGAGCTGCCCGGTTTGTACTCTTAGGGCATGGATTTTATTATTATTTTTTTCATTCATTTTTTTTACTTTTGACTCTAAACTTGATTCCAAAAGAGGGTGATCAAAGAAAAATGACACCAGCTCAAAAGGGGTAGAGAAGGGTATAAAGTGTTTAGATAGAAGAAAAAGGGCCTCCCAGCCTCGAGAACGCGAAAATATATTATCTTTTTGCGATCATAGAGTTGATGAACATGTCTATCTTCTTGGTGTGTCATGGTCGAAAGACACTTTCTTTCCATTAATGACAAACTTTCGACCAAGATTCAATTGATTAAATATCCTCAAGCCTGATCTTCACAATGATTTGAAGGTGAAATTTACTCGACCTTAGTTTCAAAGTATCTCAAATCTTTATTCATCCTCAAAAATGTCTCTTTCTCACTTATCTCATCCAAGACTAAATCAGTATTTTAAGATCTGGCCAAAATTTCTGCATGCATGTCATATCACTAAAACTAGCGAGAAAGGAACTAAGCATGGAATGACACAAAAGGACAAATTGGATTTCATTAGGTAAGTGATGGAAGGGCTTACAACAAGACAAACAACCTAAAATAAGAGTTACAACCCTAAAATAACCCGGATAATAAAAATAGCAACAAAACAGACAGACAAGACTGACACAAACAGAAGAGAGAGATAGAAGGGTTTTGACTCAATAAAAAAAAATCTGGATCACAACCCTGAAATAAACCAGATAATAGAAAAAACATCAAAATAAGCTACCAAGATTCCTTCCTAGTGAAGAGGGAATGGCTTTTCAATTGCTAAGCTTGACATTTAACCACAAATTTGCTCATCAGAATCAGCAGAGCATTCTCCATTTTCAAAATCATTAACTTTAGTCAGCAAGTTACCGAGAGGATTCTCATACTCCCTGTCACCACGCATCATCCCCACAAAGTGTGCATCATCATGTGTAGGTAAATGATTCTGCATGATATTCTGGGTGTCACTATCTATGATCACAATCAAATTTTCCTGGATCATCCTTTCTATTTCTCTTTTCAAATCCCGACAGCTTTCAACATCGTGCCCGTGGGCATTGGAATGGTATTCACACCTTTTAGAAGGGTCAAACCTTCTTGCACGTGGGTCCACATGATTTGGAGGGATAGGTGCAATCATATCATAATGCTTTAATTTCTCAAACAAGCTTGCATGAGACTCTCCTATTGGTGTAAAATTATCTTTCAACCTTTGTTCCCATCTATACCCCTTGCTTGGATGCGGGTTATAGGGTACTTGAAAATTTTGTGGAGGTTGGTGGAGATTTTGCAGTGCTGATGCTCACCTTCTGGGGTGCCTTGGTGGCTGGACAACATACTCAGGTTGAGCAAAATAGTATTGTGGATTCTGAGGTGGATAGTAGTGCTCATGGGAATCATCGGAAAATAGACGACGCTGGTCACACCTTCGAGATATTCTCCTAGGACCTCTTGTCGACCCTGATGTTATCATAATTTCTTCATCCTTCTCATTTGTGTCGCTAAGATTATCAGATTCAATCTGGACAACCTGAGTTGTGGCTTTGAGAGCTGCTTGACTTATAATTCTGCCTGTCTTAAGGCCATTCTCTACCATTTCTCCCATTTTGATTGCTTCCGAGAAGGATTTTCCAACTGCGGACATCCTGTTTTGAAAATAATCTGGCTCTTGCGCCTGAAGGAAGACAGTGATTAAATCGTGGTCATCCATGGGTGGCTTAACTCTAGCTGCTTGATCTCTCCATTTAATGGCATATTCCTTGAAACTTTCAATTGGTTTCTTCTTCAGGTTTGAAAGGGAATTGCGGTCCGGAGAAATATCGATGTTGTATTGGAACTGTTTGACAAAGGCCTGTTCCATGTCGTCCCAGACATACCAGCGAGATGTGTCTTGATCAGTAAACCACTTAGAGGCTACCCCCATAAGGCTTTCCCCAAAATAATCCATTAGCAATTCTTCATTTCTTCCTGCATATCTTAGCTGATTGCAATACCTTTTCAGGTGGGCTATGGGGTCTCCATGTCCATAATACTTTTCAAATTTGGGGGTCTTGAAACCAGGTGGCAAGTGCACATTAGGGAACATACATATATTCTTGAAGGAAATACTCGTTTGACCTGCCAACCCTTGCATGTTTTTTATCCCAGACAAGTTTGCACAGCCGAGAAACGCTATGAGCTGGGTATATTTACATTGGATGTTCGAGTGGTTCCCTAGCAGTTAATTCATCATCAGATCGAGAGATGTTCCTCATATAGTGATAATCGTATTGAGGGGAATCTATCCTTATGCTCCTATCAAATTCATGAGGAAAGCTGGGAGAAAACAGGTTATACCACGGGTTTCCAAAATGGTTCATTAGAAAGCAGACTTCCAAGGGAATTCCATTCCATTCAAGTTCGAGGCACATCACATGTGGTATCAAAAGATTGTTGTGGAGAGAGATACCATCGAGCCAGATCGGTATCATGCCGGCCATGTGTACTTCTATCTATCATGGTTGGTCGATGACATAGCGGGAGAGGTCAAGCCAGGGGTTGATTTAAGGAATAGGGTCATAGACGACGCTGCTGAAGCACAAGTCAAATACAGGAGGTTGCAGAAAAGGGCTTTTGAATCTAAGACCAGGCATTTGGAACAACATAAAGTGGACATAGAAGCAGTCAACGAATGGAGGGTAATCACTACTAAGTCAATAGAGAGGTTGGAGTATTTGGAGCAGGGGCTGATGGAGCTTGAGGGAAATATGAGGAAAAGGATCTCAAAATTGTCAGAACGCAGAGGGCAATGAAGGAGGACATCTAGCAAGGGCATACCTGTTGCTGGACATGCACGACCTGGGGAATCTGATTGATGGGGCAAAGAAGGCCAATCTTGGAGAAGGTCCCTCTGGGACCAAGTAGATTAGGAATGATGTTTTACTTATTTTCTAGATCCATTTTAGATTTCGATTGTAATAAGGCAAATGCCACCAGTGACTCTTTATAATTATTGTCATTTTAGTAGAGATTTTGTCTATTTATCATATTAATAAAATGACGCAGTTATCGACATTGAGTTTTCTCCAATGAGGCCTACCTCGTGCATAATGAGGTCCCCAAATTAGGACAAGAATTTTTAATTCCACAATACGTGTTTAAATACCGCAAAGATCCTTTTAATACTCCTTACTGACTTGTTTACCTTTTGTTTTTCTTCCTTTTCTTTGTTTATTCCCATCCCCTAATGTTGGTTCATGCATACTTGCATCATCGACATATCATACCAGAGGTCCTCCACCTCCTCCTCCTCCAAGTGATCCTATGAACAAAGGAAAATATGAGATGGACGATATGAGTGGTATTAGGAAAGGCAACACTACACACACCGAGAATGTCGAAACTACGGATGGTCGGAGTACGTCGGTGCAAAATGACTTGGTTTTACGGTTAGAACAAAAGATATTGGAGTTACGAGGGGAACTTGAGCATACCCGTAACTTGGCAAACCTTTCCCTTACCCTGAATGTTCCAGACATCAACCAGCCAAATGCTCAAAACACACAAAACCAGCACCCACAAAATCCTCTTGCACCTCATCAATACGCCACACCTCCCCAAAATCCTAATCCTTCACCAGTACCAACTCCTCCACAACATCACCATCATCCGACCCAGTATCCACAAACTACCACCTACCACACTCCTCAAAATGCATCACAATTTACTCCTGATCCCCAAAACACAACCAATGATCTCCACTACTCCCAAATCCCTAGAGTCCACCAAAGTAATCCCATATACGTGGAAACCTTACCCCACATTTAACAACAAACCCTGTATATACCAGAATCAGCGGAGAAAGTCCTGCTCATCAAGAACATGGCGGAAGAACTTAAGAAGCTTACTAGTCAAGTCCAAGGTGTTGAAGGTGGTACGAGCATCAAACACTTAAACTATGAGGATTTTTGTATTCAGTCGGACGTAGAACTGATAGAGGGTACAAACCTCCTAAGTTCGAAATGTTCGATGGGACATGTGATCCAAAGTTACATTTGAGGACGTATTGCAACAAGCTCGTAGAGGTTGATAAAGATGAAAGAATCTGCATGAAGCTGTTCATGAGGAGCCTCACTAGAGACGCCCTATCCTGGTACATCAGTCAAAATCCAAAGAAATGGGTTAATTGGGTGGGTATGGCATCACATTTTATGGATCGGTTCAGGTTCAATACATAGAACTCAGTAGATGTTTTCTATATCCAGAATCCCAAGAAGAAGCCGACAGAAACTTTCCGTGAGTATGCTAATCGGTGGAGATCAGAGGCTGCGAAAGTAAGGCCAACATTGAAAGAAGAGAAAATGAACAAGTTCTTTGTCTGAGCTCAGGATCCGCAGTATTACGAGAGGTTGATGGTTATTGAAAGCCATAAATTCTCCGACATCATCAAATTGGGAGAAAGAATAGAAGAGGGAATTAAGAGTACCACAAATGACTTCCAAACATTTCTTGATTTTTTATTTATATTTATGGACCTATTGAGCCCAAATTATTTCATAATTAGCTAAACTGGCACCTTTTGGCTATAATTGCAATGACTTTGCAATTATAGCCCAATCATATAATATTGTACCCTTTTTCACAAGAAATTAATCATTTATATTGTAAATACTAAATAAACTTTTTAAAAATATTGTCTATGCATAAAATTCATTTTTATAATTATTAGCTATTCTTACAAATTATTTTAATTAATTTAAGATGGGTATATAACAAAGAGCCACTTTTATTTCAATTCTAGCCTAATTAAACCAGACTCCAAACCTTATTAAATCAACCCAACAGACCCCAAGCCCAATTCCTAAATCTACCCGGCCCAATGCGGATTTAATCTTGGCCGTTAATCAGTTTTGGTCAACGACCCGAATTTCCCCTTTCCTAATTTAACCTAAACAACCCCCCAGACCCCTCATTTTCACTCCCATTCTCTACGCCGACACCCCTCTCCTTCTCTCTCAAAATTCCCTTTGCCCAAACCCTAACCCCCTCGCCATTTTTGGTTCATCGGCAGCAATGATGGTTACACCACCACCCCTGGCCTCTATGACTCCTCTCCATGGTATGATTCTTGCATCCCTGAGGTCCCCAAGGGACCAGTTGGTTGTTCATTCACCCTCCCCGGGTCCGTGCTCACCATTCTCAGGCCACCATGGCCCTTCTGAGTAAGATCCATCTATTCTCTTGCTAGACCTATGGTTTCTAAGCCGGGCTCTCCCCATATTTGGTTATTCCTCTAAAAACCCTAATTTCATCTCTTACTCTTTAGATCTGTAGTAGATCTGAGAGTATTCCAAGTTATTTTACTATTTTTTGTAAAAAAACTTTCTATTTTTTGAAGCATCTCTTCATCTTCATAACTAGGGTTTCTGAGCTTCCTTTTCAAAATGGTTTTCTCTGATTTTTTTAAGGTGTTATTATATGATTTTTATTGTGTTTAAACTATTTTCATTTGGGTTCTCCCTTACCTAACTCGTTTTGTTGAAAACCCCTAATTGTTTGGTTTAATCTTTGGGTTCTGAGTTCGTCTTTACTGTTCGTTCTCTCAACTTGTCTGCATGTTTGATTCTCATAAATCTGCTTCGATTAATATGAGTATTTTGTGATTTCTACCCTATTATGTTTATTAGGGTTTCTGATTCTTGCTTCTTCCGCTTATATTAAGTTTGTTCTACTAATTCCTCTAGTCATTACTGTTTTCTGGTTGAATCCCTGATTCTACGTGATTTGTACCACTATGTCCATTAGGGTTTCTGATTTTTTTCTTCTTCTTGCCTACTATGTGTTTATTCCGTTTGTTCATCAATTTTTGTGTTAAATCTCCCCTTAATCAGCACTATTCCTATTTAAATTCCTAATTTTTTGTGATTAACACCTTTTACTGATTTCCTGTGATGATGTCTTTAATGATTTCCAACCTATAAACTATTTTCTTACCTTATTATGTGATTGACTATATTAGTTGGTTCTTACTGATTGTTTCCTTAATTAGACCTTTATGTACCTAGCCTAATTACTTGCACTGATTGAAATTATTTCCTTATTTATGTTCCAGTCATACATAATCCCTTGCCTTACTTGTTTCCTGTCTTTTACCGTTTGAAATGACTCCCTTAATTAAGGGAGTAGTTGGACTCATTGTTGCTCTAATTGGTTCTGAGCTCCACAACTTACTGCCTAATTGTGTTTATTACCTTATTTTACCTAGTTTCCAACTACTCTATATATGTACACACTCACCAACACAATGCACGGATACATACTCATACACTGAACTCAACACACACAAATACACTTAGTTCAAACTCTATCTCTCACACTCATAGCTTTCTGTTGTCTTTCTGTCTCACTAGCTATTATTCTGAGTTAGTCAGCTGCAATCCAAGGATGACTATTGTGCTCTTTTGTCCTTCACCTTTGTGTTTACTGTCCCTTTACTGGTATGTTCTGATTTTCAATTCAAGTCCCAAACCAATATGCTTCTTTTACTGCTTCGGTTTATCATGTTTCTAATATGTTTCTATCTGTGGTTTTGCTGTTCAACCTGAAACTATTATGTCTACTTTACTGTTTTATTAGCATGCTTCTAATTATGTCCAACCCCGTTAGGACTAGTCTGCTCATGAACCCCCTTTTTGTAGTATACCTTAATGTGACTATGCCTTACTTATATTTTCCCTAATTTCTATCATGAACCTTTTGTGAAAAGTAGTTGTCTATCCTAAGTTGTCTGATCCTGTGTTAGTTCTGATATTCATGATATGCTGATACCGTGGTTCCCTAAACCCCTATAAGAATTTTCATGCTCCTGTAACTATGTGTGCACTACATGTGCTCTATGTGTCCCCAATCCCCATCACCCCTGTGTGTAGGTTTGTTCTTCCTATTTTAGTTCTGTGTTCTTTAAGTATTGCTGAGTTTGATTTTGGTTCTATGTTTGATCTGCTGTTATTTAATTATAAAACTCCCTCTCTTTTCAAAAGTTGTCTTACTGATGACTCCCTCTTTTATTTCTCAAACTGTTTCAAGCAAGTCCCTTTTAACACTGTTTCCTTACTAAAACCTTTTCAAAACTATGTCAAGCACTCTCACTCTACTCCTAGGTCCTTAAGTTCTGCCTCTCTAGTGTGTGATTTCTTGGGGATCCTTATGAGATCCCTATGAACTCTGATGCATTAGGGTTGGAACTTCCACACTGTACTTACTCAATTATGATTGTGAAGTCTAGGTGTGAGCACTGCCCGAGATCCCTTGAGGTCCTTAAGGAACACTGACACACTCGGATATGAGAAAGGCTATGAAACACTTGGGCATTTGAGGTTCTGAGAATTTGGGCCTGATTTCAGGCTCCCTATAGTGAAACTTCTTATTTTCTCTTGTTTATTTATGTAATTCATTCAATATTGGTTTGTAATAATTGTTGTAAACGAATATTAGGGATAGATAGTGAAAATGGGAGGGTAGCTATGTCTGTTGTAAATATACATGGAGGTATAAACCATGCCTTAGGTTTACATTTCCTATGTGCGCATTAGAATACATGTTTAGGGCCAATACATTCTAAGCATGTCATGCATTAGATATCATGGTCTTAGGGTTCTTGTTTTCAACATCTCATTTGACATTATTTTCATCACAGAAATCCTGCTTCTAGGCTAAATAACAACATTAACATGAAAATTGTTGCTACTGCATGTACTGAAATCATGCAGTAACTTTCTATGCATCTAGAAATCATGTTTTTTAGGAATTTTGCATCTAAATCATTCTACATGTAATCATGTTCATACTAGATACCCTGTTTTAGGATCTCACTAAGTCACACCTAGCTAAACTACTGATGCATGAAAAAGGGACATAAGACGGTCTCACATATGATTATCCTGTGTTAGATAAACTGGTAATAACCCATGTGTCTTTGCAACACTTAGAAAATCATGCTTTAGGTAAAATAACTTCTAAACTATTTTTAATAATTCTGGTAATTATTGTGCATCCCCCCACGCCTAGGCAAGCTTTAGGTTACCAACCTTTTTTTTAAAACAGTAAAACTTTTTCCTTTTTTGTGTTTACTACCTAATGGTTAACATGCTTAAAATCAGTAGGCAAACTGATTAGGTCCCCTGCTTCTGGGTTTATGAAATTAGAACTGCATATATTCTGTGTTTTGATATTCACTTAGACATCATGTTTTAGGATCCTGCTTAATAATAATGCCATTGTTTGTGTTTGAGACGTGCTGTTTACATGCAATATTTGTGGAGGTAAACCTGAGCCTCTTAATTGCTTCTTTCCTATTTTTATCTGCTAATGTCCTATTTGTTCATGCCTATCGCCTAGTATTTTCTCCTTTTAAACCTTAGGGGTCTGTCTAGAACTACCTATAGGTAGAGGTCCTAATCTCCTCCAGGACCATTAAGAAGGGAAGGGTAATAGCACGCCTAGAGGTCGTTCAATAAACTCGCTTAATAACCTCTAAGGGGTGGGAAGGGTAGACATGTATATGATATCCGGTGCGCTACTGCCACGTGTAGCCCCTCTTTTGAGGAGTGATTACCGGGCATTGTACTGATGTGATCCTATAGGATAAACAACCTAGGATCCCCCTATCCCTTACACATGTGTGCTTAGATTGTAAAACCTCCGGAATTTTGTATATGTGCTTAGACTTTAAATCTTTTAAACTTAAGCACATATATGTGCTTGGACTGAAAATCTTCTCAAAACCTTCATCTATTTACCTATGTGTTTATTGCTTATATGCTATTTATTCACAAAGTTTATTTGGGCCGGGAACCACAGTTGTGGACTTCGAGGGGTGCCTAACACCTTCCCCTTGAAGTAATTTCAAGCCCTTACCTTATCTCTGGTTATCTAATCTGTGTTTGTAAATCACCTTTAGTAGATTCCCTAACGCACCTTGACTCGTTAGGTGGCGACTCTTCAATTCCTTATCCCTTTCCCAAAAGGAAACGAGTTGTCCCAATAATGTCGAATACCCTGGCCGATCCGAAAGGGAAGGAAAGAGGGGGGCACGACAGCATGGCGACTCTGCTGGGGATTATCTTAGGCTTTTACCATTCTCCAAACTGCTTTGTGAACTTGTGTTTACTTTTTTAATACTTGCGACCTTTCCCTTTCCCCCCTTTATGTGCCATTAATTGTTTATCTCTTTCAAGTATTTATTCCTTTCAGAATCAAAACTGACATGTTTCTTTTGTTTTCCTTCGAAACTGCTTTTTCAATTATAATTGTTATATTTACCGCTTTCATAACGTGCAAATACATGACAACATGCTTTTATTACTCATTTATTGTTGCATAAATCATGCTCAACATCATATTCCACTCGTGCCTATACAAATACTATACAACACTTGATAAGTGTTTGATCCCTTCCATTTTATATCACCCCTAAATTCAGAAAGTCTTATTTGCGGTAAAACTAGTCGATCAACGGTGCAGTCGACAGTTCCATGCCTTTCCCCCTCAAGTTGTCTGCTTGAGGGTACCAGTCTAAAACCTCATAGAAACCTTACTCTGTTATATAGTGCATGCATCATGGTCAAACCTATTCGGGTTAACGTGTCTTCCGTACGATAGCCCTTTAAGACAGCCTTATCTAAAAGTCCACCGGGTTTTCATAATCCCAACGGATGCAATCACGTTTTGTGCATTTATTTGGAGAACTAAATGCATGCATGCTAATCATAAGTGTATAAATAGTCGAGTCTGGCAGGGGGTAAGGGTCTAAGCTTATCTATTTTGCAAAAAATGAGGCATGAAGTCCTTAGGTTCGGCATGGTCCATAGAATACCACCACTATTGCTGGATTGGTGGGAAAACCTCTCGCCCAGTGAAAATGACCATGTGAAGAGGGTTCTCGGGAACTTGACCTCTTTACTAGATATTCAACCAAACAACATGTTGATCGAAGAGGCCACTATGTTCTGGGAAAGAGAAAGGTCTGTGTTCCATTTTGGCAACATAGAATTGACCCCCCTCTAGGAGGAGATAGGGGGCTTTGCAGGATTACCTTGGGACAGTCCAGGTTTGCTGGTACCGGAGAACCGTGTCGTTAGGGGGTTCCTGAAAATGATGGGTTTGAAGAAGAATGATGGTTTGGAGTTCCTGACAGAGTCCTACATACCTTTTGACTATCTCTATGAACGATACGGCCATATCGAATCCTATCATATCTTCCACGACGAGTTCTCTATTACTTCCTTGGGTCACATTCACCGCAGGGTTTTTGTGTTCGTCGTTTGCTTCCTGGGTCTGATGGTGTTTCCAAGCAAAGGAGACCAGATTCACACTAGACTGGCTATGGTAGCCAAAACCTTACTGGAAGGGATCGAAGGACAAACATATACCATTGTCCCTATGATCATAGCAGACATATACCGAGCCTTGGACCACTGCCAGAATGGGGCCAAACACTTTGAGGGTTGCAATCTGCTACTACAGGTTTGGTTATTGGAGAATCTCCACAGAGGCCAATATGGTCAGGAATTTCCATGAAGGGCGTGGAATGATCATATATCCTTCCACCACCCTAAGAGGATGACCTACATCCCTGATAAGTTTGCTCAACCGGAAAATGCTACAGAATAGGCACAATTTTTTGATAATTTGATCGAGGACAAGGTTCAATGGATGTTTGAATGGCTCCCTACCAGTGAATTCATCATTAGATCGAGGGACACTGTGCACCTGGTGTTTATTGGTTTAAGGGGCATATATCCATATGTTCCTATCAGGGTCATGAGACAGGCAGGTAGAAAGAAAGTTATACTGCGAGTCTCCAAAATGATTCATTACAGGGCAAATTTTTATGACGACGATATCCCGTACAAATGTGAAGCCAAGCATCTGCGGCATCTCAAGGTTATTGTAGAAATGGACACCATCGAGCCCGACATATGCCACACATGGAATGTACGCTTTTACCTATCATGGTTGGAAGACAGCATAGTAGGGATAGTTGAGCCAGGCATCAATAGAAACAGGGTCATAGACGAAGCGACTGAGGCTCAGGTGAAATACAATAATCTACATAAAAGGGTTTGTGAGTCCCAGACCAAGCATCTAGACAAACACAAGACTAATATGGAACTGATCGATGAGTGGAAGGAAATTGCCATCAAATCTAGTGAAAGGTTGGAATATTTGGAGCCGGGTTTGATAGAGCTAGAAGCAAAGACAAGAAAAAGGGTCGCTGAATGCCAGAATACTGAGGGAAATGAAGGAGGGAATCTAGCAAGGGTATACCTGCTGTTGGGCATCCATGACCTGGGGAACCTGATTGATAGAACCAAGAATACCAAGGCTGGGGAAGGTCCTTCAGGGACTAAATAGTCTAGGTTTCCTTTTTATTTCGTTAACCAATGTAATAAGGCCAAGTGCCATTAGTGACTTTATTTCCTGCTCATTATTTTATTGTCGTTTTGGACTCGTCCATTTTACATTAATAAAATGAGGCATTTACGCATCTAAGTTCTCAAAAATCAACTTGTCGCTAGGCCTACCTCTGGCACAACGAGGCTCCCAAATTAGGACACGCTTTTATTCCTGCACTATATGTTTTAATACTGCAATATTTTCTCATGACCCTCACTGACTTGGCTACCTTTTGTTCTTGCTTTTATTTTCTTTCTTTTGATTATTCCCCTCCCTAAAGGTTGGTTCGTGCATTCTGGCATCATCATCATATCACACAAGATCCAGGGGCCCTCCACCACCTCCTCCTCCTCCTAGTCCACTTAAAGGCAAAGACAAAGGAAAAATGGAAGATTTGGGAAACATCAGACAAGAAAACACAACGCCAGTGGAACGAACAGAAGCTCTTGACAATCAAGGTACTCAGGTTCAGAATGATGCTATGTCACAACTTGAGCAAAGTTTGTTGAAACTCAAAGGGGAGCTTGAGCATGTACGGAACTTGGCAAATTTATCCTTCTCATTCAGTGTCCCAGATGTCATTCAAAATCCCATACCTCCTCAGAGCACCCCAAACAAACAGAACCCTCCCACAACTCATCATCATAAAAATCCACCAAAAAGTCAATTATCCCACCACAGCACCAGCATAACACTTTCCACGCTCTTAGAAATACCTCGCTAATTATCCCTGAACCACAAGATTCCACAAATGACCACCTCTATGGTGAAATACCAAGTCATCAGAACAATCCCATATACGTGGAGACTCTACCTCACTCCACCCAACACATTGCTTACACACCTGAATCCAGTGAGATGGATATTCTCATTAAGAATTTGGCCGAGAAACTCAAGAAGCTGACTAGTCAAGTTCAGGGCATTGAAGGAAGCAAGGGAGTCGAAGGGTTTAACTACAACGATCTCTGCATACATCCTGATGTTGAACTACCGGAGGGTTACAACCCTCCTAAGTTCAAAATGTTCGATGGTACAGGTGATCCCAGGGTCCATCTGAGGACCTATTGTGATAAATTGGTTGGAGTAGGAAGAGACGAGAAGATTCACATGAAATTGTTCACGAGGAGCCTCACAGGAGATGCTTTATCTGGGTACATCAGCCAAAATCCTAAGAAGTGGTCCGAATGGGTAAGTATGGAATCAGACTTCATGGACCGATTCAGGTTCATTACGGAGAATGAACTAGAGGTGTTTTACATCCAAAACCTTAAAAAGAAGCCCACCGAAACTTTTCACGAGTATGCCGCTCACTAGAGATCTGAAGCAGCCAAGGTCAAGCCTACCCTAGAGGAAGAACAAATGAACAAATTCTTCATCCGGGCACAAGACCTGCATTATTATGAAAGGCCAATGGTGATTGAAAACCACAAATTCTCTGACATTATCAAGCTGGGTGAGAGAATTGAAGAAGGTATCAAGAGTGGAATGGTCACTAACGTTGAGGCCCTACAGGCCACCAACAAAGCCTTGCAGTCTGGTGGTATATCCAAGAAGAAAGATGCATGAGCGGTAATGGTTGCACAGAGACCCAAATCCCCATTGGTATACATAACTTCCCCACTCACCTATCAAGCACCCTCGCCCACCTATCAGTCAGCACCTCCATCAACATATCAACCATCTCCATCGTCTACATATCAGCCTACTTCCCCCAGATACTTCCAACCAGCTCCTATTTATCATACCTACAACTCTCAGCCATCTCACTTCCAATCACCCCCTGCTTGCCAAAATTTCCCGAGACCTCGACCCAAATTGATCGCAGAACTCCTAAACAATACACTGCCATTGCTGAACCTATCGACCAAATATATGAAAGATTAAAAGCTGCTAGTTATGTCACTCCTATCCCTGCTATAATCCCTGAAAATCCATCCCAATGGGTCAATCCAAACAAGACATGTGCATACCATTCTGACATGAAGGGTCATACAACTTATGAATGTCGCTCATTGAAGGATAAGATCCAGTCTATGATTGATAACAAGGTCATCCAGACAAAAGAAGCTGCTTCTAATGTTCGCAACAATCCGCTTCCAGACCATAGGGGTGTCAATATGATAGAGATAGAAGAAGATTGGGACCCAGAGGGGTCGATCAGGTTAATCATAGAAGGTGATGACCCAAAGAAGTGAGCAGTCACTCTTAATCACATCATAGTCTAGATTCAGCCATCCGGAGACGTAGAGGTAACTGTGTCATTCCCATTCAAGTTTGAAACAGCACCACCTGCAAACACACATTTGTCGTTCGAGGTTGAAGTTATGCCGCCTGCTGTGACACCCATTCCATTTGAAGTATAGCTGCACCAATCACAGTGACGGTGTCAACCGCACCGTCTTTCAATAATAATACCGTACCACACGAATGAAGTAAGAAGGAAAAGTAAAGTCAGGATAGAAGAAGGTGGTGATGCACAGGGGATGACAAGGACCGACATGGTCTATACACTTGAACACTTGGCAGAGTCTAGCAAGAATGCTTCCAACAGGCCACCTGTCATTGAGACAGGCCCAAATGATCTTTGGAGGGAGGTGCAGGCCATGGAATACTCAGTCATCGATCAGCTGATTAAAACTCGAACCCAGATATCAATTCTGCCATTGCTGCAGAATTCAGAGACACTTTGATTAAAGTTCTGAACGAAGCATATGTGCCAAATAACATAACTAGTGGAGAAATAGCCAATATGGTAGGTCAACACTGTAAAGTCACAAGATCACTTTCCACGAGGACGAGCTGCCTCCTGAAGGGCTAAGTCATAACAAAGCACTACACATCACTGTGCAATGTGAGGACTACTTCATCACCAGGATTCTGATCGATAGGGGATCTAGCCGCAATATCTGTCCATTGACAACACTCAAGAAATTGGGAAAAGGGTTGCACGAGATCAAAGAAGGATCTATGAATGTAAAGGCTTTCGATGGTTCTCAGAGGTCTACCATTGGCGAAATCAGTCCTTGTCTGCAGATGGGACCTACATGGTTTGAAATTGAATTTCAGGTGATAGACATATCGACATCCTATAATCTGCTGTTGGGATGCCCATGGATACATGCCGCTAGGGTTGTGGCATCAACATTGCATCAGGTAGTGATATCTGAATGGAACCACCAGGAAGTAATCATCTACGGAGACGGAAGCAACCCTATCTATACTCGCCAGACCATCCCGGTGATTGAGGGTAGAAGAAGGCTGGGTGGAGAAACCTACCGCCACATTGAACGGGTCAATGCGTGGATAAAGACAAATGGTGGGACAGTAAGATCAAAAGCATACTGAACTGGAGTGGATACGAGCCTAGCAGAGGACTCGGGAAAAATCTTATTGGGATTTCCAAACCAATACAGTTGAAGCACCATGGCACCACTTTTGGATTGGGATAAAAATACACTTGGCAGGAGTACGAAGACTGGTCTCCACCATGGAGTGGTCCCTACTATACATTGGAACATCCTATACCACATTTGGAACAGACTTTCCGGCAAGCTGATATCATATGGGGGTCAGAAGAAGAAGAAACTCTGGCAGCTTTGAAAGATCTATTCCTGGAAGATGGTGACGTGGAATGTTGTATTATTTTAAAGGAGAAGGATGAGGAAGGCCCTACCATCCAAACTGTGATCAAGGGATCGTTTCTCAAGAATTGGACAGTCAGACCATCCAAGGCCCCACGAGTCCCGAGCATTACTAATTCCTGTCTTGATGAACCAATGATTGTGACATGCAATGAGGTCATGCAACAAAAGAACAGTGATTCAGAAGAAGAAGATACCATACCTGATAAAATTATCAGAGAAGTTGAGGATTTTGAAAATAGACCTAAGTCCAATTTGGACCGAACCGAGATAGTCAACTTGGGAGATTCAGAAACTGTCAAGGAAACTCGCATCAGCATTCATCTATCGCCATCAGAGAAGTGGAATACACACAATTCTTGAAAGAGTATGAAGACATATTTTCATGGTCGTACGATGACATGAATGGTCTAAGTACATCCATTGTGGCTCACAAGTTACCAACCAATCCAATGTGCCCGCCGGTAAAGAAAAAGCTTAGAAAATTCAAGCCTGATATGAGTCTGAAAATCAAAGAGGAAGTTACCAAGCAAATCAACGCCAAGGTTCTCAGGCTAGTTGAATATCCAACATGGTTAGAAAACATCATGCCAATGCCCAAGAAACGTGGAAAGGTCAGGGTTTGTGTTGACTACCGGAATCTCAACCAAGCCAGTTCGAAGGATGATTTCTCTCTCCTGAACATACACATCATGATTGACAATTGCACAAGCATGAGCTTCATTCGTTCCTGGATTGCTTTGCTGGTTACCATCTGATTTGGATGGACGAGGAAGACGTTGAGAAAATGATTTTCATTATGCCGTGGGGAGTTTACTATTATAAGATGATGCCATTCGGCCTAAAGAATGTTGGGGCCACCTATATGAGAGCTATGACCACTATCTTCCATGATATGATACATAAAGAAATTGAGGTGTATGTGGATGACGTCATCATCAAGTACAAAAGATCCACCAACCATACAACAGATTTGAGAAAGTTATTCAACAGGATGTAAAAGTACAACTTGAAATTAAACCCCGCGAAGTGTGCGTTCGTGGTTCCTGCTGGGAAGTTGCTTGGGTTCATCGTCAGCCGCTGAGGAATAGAACTGGATCCTTCAAAGGTCGAATCCATCCAAGAATTGCCACTTCCAAAGAACAAGAAAGATGTGATGAGTTTTCTCGGACGCCTTAACTACATCAACCGATTCATAGCCCAGTCCACGGTCATATGTGAACCGATCTTCAAGATGCTAAAGAAGGATGCTGCAACTAAATGGATCGAGGATTGTCAAAAAGCATTCGACAGAATCAAGGAATAGTTGTCAACGCCACCAATCTTGGTCCTGCCAGAGCCACTCTACCTTGCGATATTAGATGGAGCGTTTGGCTGCGTTCTGGGGTAGCACGACGAGACAGGAAGAAAGGAACATTATTTATTATCTGAGTAAGAAGTTCACTCCACATGAGGCACGATATTCTCTACTGGAATGTACCTGCTGTGCTCTAACCTGGGTAGCCCAGAAGTTGAGGCATTACTTCTGTGCCTGCACAACGTATCTCATATCAAGGATGGATCCCTTGCATATATCTTTCAGAAGCCCATGCCCACTGGAAAATCCTGCTGAGTGAGTTTGACATTGTCTATGTGACTCAAAAAGCGGTCAAGGGGCAAACACTGGCAGATCATCTCGCTGAGATTCTCGTGGGAGGAGAATACAAACCCCTGAAAACGTATTTTCCCGATGAAGAAGTGTCATTCATAGGGGAAGACATTGCAGAATCCTATGACGGGTGGAGAATGTTCTTCGACGGAGCAGCCAATTTCAAAAGAGTCAGCATTAGAGTTGTCCTGATATCGGAAATAGGTCAACATTACCCAGTATCTGCCAAACTCAGATTTCCTTGCACCAACAATATGGCAGAATATGAGGCTTGCATCTTAGGGGTCAATATGGCCATTGACATGAATATCTAGGAGTTAATAGTAATTGGTGACTCAGATCTACTAATACACCAAGTACAAGGAGAATGGGCTACCAAGAATTCAAAGATATTTCCATATCTGCACCATGTGCAGGAATTGAGGAAAAGGTTCACAAAGACAGAATTTTGGCACGTACCTAGAGCTCAGAACGAGTTTGCCGATGCATTGGCCACTCTATCATCCATGATACAACACCTAGATACGAACTTCATTGTTCCTATTCCAGTGAAGATCCATAACAAGCCGGCTTTTTGTATCCATGTTGAAGAAGAAGCAGGCGGAAGACCATGGTTCCACGACATCAAGGAGTACTTGTCGAAGGGAGAGTACCCAGAGCTTGCAAATCAAACTTAGAAATGTACGCTCCGGAGATTGTCCAACAATTTATTTATCAGCAGAGGAAAGCTATACAGGAGAACTCCCGACTTGGGATTATTGAGATGTGTCGATGCAAAAAAAGCTTCCGGACTACTTGAAGAGATACATGCTAGGACCTGCGGCTCACATATGAATGGTTTTGTTTTAGCAAAGAAAATACTCAGAGCCGGTTGCTTCTGGATGACCATGGAAACGGACTGCATCCAATATGTCCGAAAATGCTATCGATGTCAGGTACATGCAGATATGATAAAGGTACCCCCAAATAAGCTCAATGCAACAATCTCGCCTTGGCCGTTCGTCGCATGTGGAATGGACGTTATTGGACCAATCGAGCCTACAACCTCAAATGGACACAGGTTCATCCTAGTAGCTATTGATTACTTCACCAAATGGGTCGAAGTGGCATCATACAAAGCAGTGACTAAGAAAGTCATGGCAGACTTTGCCCGTGACCGTATCATTTGTCGGTTCGGGGTTCCGGAGTCAATCATCACCGACAATGGATCCAATCTCAACAATGATCTGATGAAAGCCATGTGCGAGACTTTCAAAATCAAGCACAAGAATTCCACAGCCTACAAACCACAGATGAATGGAGTTGTGGAAGCCGCCAACAAGAACATCAAGAAGATATTGAGAAAGATGATAGAAAAGCACAAACAATGGCATGAAAAGTTATCATTCCCCTTACTGAGATACCACACCATAGTCCGCACATCAATCAGAACAACTCCTTATTTACGGAAGTTGTTATCCCTGCCGAAGTGGAGATCTCTTCCTTAAGAATCATATAAGAAGCTGAGCTTAGCGACCCAAAATGGATAAAAGGCCGATACAAGCAGTTAGCCATCATAAATGGGAAAAGGATTAATGTAATATGTCATGGTCAACTTTATTACAATAGAATGTCCAGAGCCTTCAACAAGAGAGTCAAGCCAAGACAGTTCACACCGGGGCAACTGGTGTTGAAGAAGATCTTTCCACATCAAGACGAAGCCAAAGAGAAATTTTCTCCCAACTGGCAAGGTCCGTATATGGTTCACCGAGTATTGACAGGAGGAGATCTCATACTTGCAGAAATGGACAGAGAAGTTTGGCCAAAGCCAATAAATTCAGATACAGTCA
Source organism: Nicotiana knightiana (assembly GCA_005239525.1). Classification (NCBI taxonomy): domain Eukaryota; kingdom Viridiplantae; phylum Streptophyta; class Magnoliopsida; order Solanales; family Solanaceae; genus Nicotiana; species Nicotiana knightiana. The sequence goes on along the minus strand of ML386862.1, from coordinate 240,862 downwards.
AACAATATTATGCGTAACTCTCTATGTTTTTTTTCAAGGATGTAAAATGAACTGCACCCGACCTGATTCTCGTTTAAGATGGGATACGTAGGAAGTCCTATGGGTTCGGTCATAATTCAATAAAAATCTCATTTTTCCCCGCAATTAGAAATTGGGGCAGAATTTTGAGGAGGACCCTAAAAATTCCGTAGCATGAGTGGTTGCAATGTCTTGAACCATGTCACGGTCGTCAGTTCATCTAAAATCCTCAAAATATATTTTACTATGTCTTTATAAAATCATGCACATTTTCAAAATATAGCTCTATTTAGCAAACGCTACCCCGATGACATAAGCAGGATCATCAGACCAAGCAGAACGAAGAAAGAAAAGCCAGCGGGGATACGAACCAACCTTCCCTATCTACAAAACTCACGATTTTTCTTTGGATGCAGGAATAAAGAACAAACAAGTTTCTAAGTCACAAACTTCAACACAATCGCAAATGTAAAGTTTACTATCAGCACAAAAGAACGAACGTGCTCCATATTCACAATTCTCGCAACAATCGCAATACCACAACCTATTACCAGCTAAGAAATCCTATTAGCATTCGCTATTTTTTCCTTTGCATAGGGTCAAACCTTGCCTTCATCTTGCATAAGGCTAATCTTCTGCCTTCCCTTGCATAAGGCTAATCTTCTGCCTTCCCTTGCATAAGGCTAAGTTCTGCCTTCCTATCTGCATAAGGCTAATCTTCTGTCTTCCCTTGCATAAGGCTAATCTTTTGCCTTCCTATCTACATAAGGATAATCTTCTGCCTTCCCTTGCATAAGGCTAATCCCTTGCCTTCCCTTGCATAAGGCTATCTCTGCCTTACTATCTGCATGAGGCTAAGCTCCTCCTCCAATTTACTTTTTCACCGAGACTAAGCGTTGTCTCTCAAGCATTATCTACTTCGCTTCTCTTTAGGGATAAGCTCTGCCCTTCAATTCGCAAGACTAAGCTCTGTCTTGTCAGCATTATATTATTGCATATCATGGGTTGAAATATTACCAACCTGTCCAAAGGCGTCATAGTCTAACGGCATCATCCTCATAGCTGGAAGACACCATGTCATGGCCTGAGGATCTCTCTCAATTTGCGTATCATTATTCAAACGCATCATAGTTCGGAGGCACCATCTTCATAGCCCGAGAACATAATTTCATGGCCTGCGAATCTCTCATCAAACAATTTATGGCGCGGGACATCATGGTCTAAGGACGTCATCCCTAAACGTCCATAGACAACTTTCATAGTCCTACGGGAACCTGCATCATGTTTAAAATTATGCATAGTATACGCTTGTATTGCTTTATTTGCAGGTAACCCAGCGAGCAGTGACTATCCCAGCAGGAGCAAGCCCGCTCTAGTTCTCCCAACCATCTCGAACCCGATATTTCATAAACCGTCCAGTCGCCTATCCCTAGATGTTGCGTCCATTCTTGTGATAACTTCATCAGTATACTTCGCGGATGAATCTGGAACTACATACAACCTGATTCCTATAAAACCAGGGATATGTAGGCAGCTCAGAAATCAGGGTGCGACCCTAAATCTCTCAAACCGTTTTGCTCGGTCAAAATTGGCCATCTATCTTTACCCAACAACTCTTTCATCCTTTTCGGGTAAATATGGGCAGCCGGTGATACCCAATTTTTCCTAAAATATTTCAAAATGCATATATGTTTTCAAATCATGCATTAACATCAATTGGTATTTTTCCATAATTTTTCTATGTTTTTTTAATTTATCCAGTACTTTATTTCCAATAAATAATCACAAAATTGCATCACAAACGACTTCCAAACATTTCTTGATTTATTATTTATATTTATGGACCTATTGAGCCCAAATTATTTCATAATTAGCCAAACTGGCAGCTTTGGCTATAATTGCAATGACTTTACAATTATAGCCTAATCATATAATTTTGTATCATTTTTTCACCAGAAAATAATCATTTATACTGTAAATACTAAATAAACTTTTTAAAACTACTGTCTGTGCATAGAATTCATTTTTATAGTTATTAGCTATTATTACAAATTATTTTAATTAATTTAAGATGGGTATTTAACAAAGAGCCACTTTTATTTCAATTCTAGCCTAATTAAACAAGTCTCCAAATCTTATTAAATCAACCCAACAAACCCCAAGTCCAATTCCTAAATCTACCCGGGCCAGTGCGGATTTAATCTTGGCCGCTGATCTGTTTTGATCAACGGCCCGGATTTCCCTTTTGCTAATTTAACCTAAAGGACCCCCCCAAACCTCTCATTTTCACTCTCATTCTCTCCGCCGACACCCCTCTCCTTCCCGCTCAAGATTCCCTTTGCCCAAACGATAATCCCCTCGCCAATTCTGGTTCGCCGGTAGCAATGGTGGTTACACCACCACCCCTGGCCTCTATGGCTCCTCTCCATGGCCTGATTCTTGAATTCCTGAGCTACCCAAGGGACCAGTTGGTTGTTAATTCACCCTCCCCAGGTCCGTGCTCACCATTCTCAGGCCACCATGGCCCTTCTGAGTAAGATCGATCTATTCTCTTGCTAGACCTATGGTTTCTAAGCCGGTCTCTCCCCATCTTTGGTTTATTCCTCTCAAAATCCTAATTTCATCTCTTACTCTTTAGATCTGTAATAGATCTGAGAGTATTTCTAGTTATTTTACTTTTTTTTGTAAAAAACTTTCTGTTTTTCGAAGCATCTCTTCATCTTCATAACTAGGATTTCTGAGCTTCCTTTTCAAAATGGTTTTCTCTGATTTTTTAAGGTGTCATTCTATGATATTTATTATGTTTAAACAATTTTCATTTGGGTTCTCCCTTTACCTAACTCGTTTTTTTGAAAACCCCTAATTGTTTGGTTTAATCTTTGGGTTCTGAGTTCGTCTTTATTGTTCGTTCTCTCAACTTGTCTGCATGTTTGATTCTCATGAATCTACTTCGGTTAATCTAAGTATTTTATGATTTCTACCCTATTATGTTTGTTAGGGTTTCTGATTCTTGCTTCTTCCGCTTATATTAAGTTTGTTCTACAAATTCCTCTAGTCATTACTGTTTTCTGGTTGAATCCCTGATTCTACGTGATTTGTACCACTGTGTCCATTAGGGTTTCTGATTTTTTGCTTCTTCTTGCCTACTATGTGTTTATTCCGTTTGTTCATCAAGTTTTGTGTTAACTCTCCTCTTAATCAATATTGTTCCTATTTGAATTCCTAATTCTCTGTGATTAACACCTTTTACTGATTTCCTGTGATGATGTATTTACTGATTTCCAACCTGGAAACTATTTTCTTACCTTATTATGTGATTGACTATATTAGTTGGTTCTTACTGATTGTTTCCTTAATTAGACCTTTTCGTACCTAGCCTAATTACTTGCACTGATTGAAATTATTTCCTTATTTATGCTCCAGTCATACATAATCCCTTTCCTTACTTGTTTCCTGTTTTTTACCGTTTGAAATGACTCCCCTAATTAAGGGAGTAGTTGGACTGATTGTTGCTCTAATTGGTTTTGATCTCCATAACTTACTTCCTAATTGTGTTTGTTACTTTATTTTACCTAGTTTCAAACTACTATATATATGTACACACTCACCTACACAATGCACGGATACATACTCATACACTGAACTCAACACATACGAACACACTTAGTTCAAACTCTATCTCTCACACTAAAAGCTTTCTGCTCTCTTTCTGTGTCACTTGCTATTATTCTGGGTTAGCCGGCTGCAAGTCAAGGCTGACTATTGTGCTCTACTGTCCCTTCACCTTTGTGTTTACTGTCCCTTTACTGGGATGCTCTGATTTATAATTCAAGTCCCCAACCAATATGCTTCTTTTACTGATTCAGTTTATCATATTTCTAATATGCTTCTATCTGTAGTGTTGTTGCTTAACCTGCAACTAATATGTCAACTTTACTATTTTATTAGCATGCTTCTGAATATGTCCAACCCCTTTAGGGCCAGTCCGGTCATGAACCCCCTTTTTGTAGTATACCTCAATATGACTCTGCCTTACTTATGTTTTCCCTGATTTATATCATGAACCTTTTGTGCAAAGTAGTTGGCTATCCTAAGTTGTCTGATCCTGTGTTGGTTCTTATATTCATGATATGCTGATAACATGGTTTCCTAAAACCCTATAAGAATTTTCATTCTGCTGTAACTATGTGTGCACTACATGTGCTCTATGTGTCCTCAATCCCCATCACCCCTGTGTGTAGGTTTGTTCTTCCTATTTTCGTTCTGTGTTCTTTAAGTATTTCTGAGTTTGATTTTGGTTCTATGTTTGATCTGCTGCTATTTAATTATATAACTCCCTCTCTTTTCAAAAGTTGTTTTACTGATGACTCCCTCTTTTATTTCACAAAACTGTTTCAAGCAAGTCCCCTTTAACATTGTTTCCTTACTAAAACCTTTTCAAAACTATGTCAAGAACTCTCACTCTACTCCTAGGTCCTTATGTTCTGCCCCTCTAATGTGTGACTGCATAGGGATCCCTATGAGATCCCTCTGAACTCTGATGCATTAGGGTTGGCACTTCCACATTGCACTTACTCAATTATGGTTGTGAAGTCTGGGTGTGAGCACTGTCCGGGATCCCTTGAGGTTCTTTGGAAACTCTGACACACTCGGATATGAGAAAGGCTATGAAACACTTGGGCATTTGAGGTTCTGAGAATTTGGGCCTGTTTTCAGGCTCCCTACAATGAAACTTCTTATTTTCTCTTATCCATTTATGTAATTCATTCAATATTGGTTTGTAATAATTGTTGTAAACGAATATTAGGGATGGTTAGTGAAAAGGGGAGGGTAGCTATGTCTGTTGTCAATATCCATTGGGGTAGAAGCCATGCCTTAGGTTTAAATTTTCTATGTGCGCATTAGAATCCATGTTTAGGGACAATAAATTCTAAACATGTCATGCATTAGATATCATGTTCTTAGGTTTATTATTTTCAGCATCTCATTTGACATTATTTTCATCCCAGAAATCCTGCTTCTAGGCTAAATAACAACATTAACATGAAAATCGTTGCTACTGCATATTTTGAAATCATGCAGTAACTTTCTGTGTATCTAGAAATCATGTTTTTTAGGAATTTTGCATGTAAATCATTCTACATCTTATCATATTCATACTAGATACCCTGTTTTAGGATCTCACTAAGTCACACCTAGCTAAACTACTGATGCATGAAAAAGGGACATAAGACAGTCTCACATATGATTATCCTGTGTTAGATAAACTGGTAATAACCCATGTGTCTTTGCAACACTTAGAACATCATGCTTTAGATACAATAACTTCTAAACTATTTTTAATAATTCTGGTAATTATTGTGCATTACCCCACACCTAGGCAAGCCTATTTTTTAAAACTGGAAAACTGTTTTCCTTTTTGTGTTTACTGCATAATGGTTAACATGCTTAAAATCAGTAGGCAAACTGATTAGGGCCCCTGCTTCTGGGTTTATAAAATTGAAACTGCATATCTTATGTTTTTTGATATTCACTTAGACATCATCTTGTAGGATCCTTCTTAATAATAATGCCCTTGTTTGTGTTTGAGACGTGTTGTTTACATGCAACATTTGTGGAGGTAAACCTGAGCCTCTTAATTGCTTCTTTCCTGTTTTTATCTGCTAAAGTCATATTTTTTCTTGCCTGTCTCCTAGTATTTTCTCCTTTTAAACCTTAGGGGTCCGTCTAGAACTGCCTATAGGTAGATGTCCTAATCTCCTACAGGACCATTAAGAAGGGACGGGTAATAGCACGCCTAGAGGTCGTTAAATAAACTCACTTAATAACCACTAAGGGGTGGGAAGGGTAGACATGGATATGATATCCGGTGCGCTAATGCCACGTGTAGCCCCTCTTCTGAGGAGTGATTACCGGGCATTGTACTGATGTGATCCTATAGGATAAACAACCTAGGACCCCTCTATCCCTTACACATGTGTGCTTAGATTGTAAAAGCTCCGGAATTTTGTATATGTGCGTACTCTTTAAATCTTTTAAACTTAAGCACATATGTGTGCTTGGACTGTAAATTTTCTCAAAACCTTCGTCTATTTACCTATTTGTTTATTGCTTATATGCTTTCTGTTCACAAAGTTTGTTTGGGCCGGGAACCACAGTTGTGGACTTCGAGGGGTACCTAACACCTTCCCCTTGAAGTAATTTCAAGCCCTTATCCTATCTCTGGTTATCTAATTTGTGTTTGTAAATAACCTTTAGTAGGTGCCCTAACGCACCTTAACTCGTTAGATGGCGAATCTTCAATTCCTTATCCCTTTCCCAAAAGGAAAGGAGTTGTCCTAATAATTTTGAATACCCTGACCGATCCGAAAGGGGAGGAAAGAGGGGGGAACGACATCTATGTGACTGAGAAGGTGGTTAAGGGACAAGCATTAGCTGATCATCTTGCATAAAACCCTGTTGGAGGAGAATATGAACCACTAAAAACATATTTTCCCGATGAAGAAGTTTTATTTGTAGGGGAAGACATCTCCGAAACCTACGACGGTTGGATAATGTTCTTCGATGGGGCCACAAATTTCAAAGGAGTGGGTATCTGAGCTGTTTTAGTATCAGAGACAGGTTAATGTTACCCAATATCCACAAAACTTGGATTCCCGTGCACCAACAATATGGCAGAGTATGAGGCTTGCATTATGGGGTTAAATTTGGCCATTGACATGAATATCCAGGAATTGCTGGTAATGGGTGATTCAGACCTTCTGGTACACCGGGTTCTAGGAGAGTGGGCTACAAATAATACCAAAATATTACCATATTTATATTATGTGCAAGAGATGATGAATAGGTTCATGAAGATAGAGTTCAGACATGTCCCGAGAATCCAGAAAGAGTTCGCAGATGCATTGGCCACTCCATCCTCCATGATACAACACCCGGACAAGAATTTCATCAACCCTCCCAGTAAGGGCCCATCATCACCCCGCTTATTGTGCTCATGTTGAAGAAGAAACAGATGGAAATCCTTGGTTCCATGATATCAAGGAATACTTGGCAAAAGGAGAGTACACGGAGCATGCAAATCATACTCAGAAATGCACGCTCCGAAGACTATCCAATCATTTCTTCCAAAGTGGAGGAATTCTGTACAAAAGGACTCGAGATCTAGGATTGTTACGGTGTGTTGACGCCAAAGAAGCTTCCAAACTGCTCGAAGAGATACATGCCGGAACTTGTGGACCACACATGAACGATTTAGTTTTAGCCAAGAAGATATTGAAAGCAGGATATTTTTGGATGACCATGGAAACAGACTGCATCAAGTTTGTCCAAAAGTTTCATCAGTGCCAAATACATGCAGATATGATACGGGTGCCATCAAATGAACTCAATGCAACAAGTGCTCCATGGCCTTTTGCCGCTTGAGGAATGGATGTTATCAGTCTGATCGAATTTGCCGCTTCAAACGGGCACATGTTCATTTTAGTTTCCATAGACTACTTCAAAAAATGGGTTGAAGCTACATTTTACAAAGTTGTAACTAAGAAATTCATTGCATATTTTGTTAGAGATCGTATTGTTTTCCGATTCGGGGTGCCAGAATCCATCATCACCGATAACATGAAATCTATGTGAATTCCACAGCATACAGGCCTCAAATGAACCGAGTCGTGGAGGTCTCCAACAAGAATATCAAAAAAATATTGAGAAAGATGGTAGACAATTACAAGCAGTGGCACGATAAATTAGCATTTGCATTATTGGGGTATCGTACCACAGTCCGCACATCAACTGGTGAAACTCCCTATTTGCTGGTCTACGGTACTAAAGGCGTCATTCTTGTCGAGTTCGAAATCCCTTCCTTAATAATTACACAAGAAGCTGAACTTAGTGATGTAGAATGGATAAAAAGTCGCTACGATCAATTAGTTCTCATTGACGGAAAGAGAATGAATGCAGTGTGCCATGGTCAAGTTTATCCGAACAGAATGTCCAGAGCTTTCAACAAAAGGTTCAAACCTAGACAGTTCGCACCGGGGCAGTTGGTGTTGAAACGGATCTTCCCGCATCAAGATGAAGCCAAAGGGAAATTTTCACCCAATTGGAAAGGGCCCTACATGGTTCACAGAGTACTAACAGGAGGAGCGCTTATACTCGCAGAAATAACAGAGAAATTTAGCCAAAGCCTATAAACTTAGACGCAATCAAGAGATACTATGTTTAGATGGCTTGCATTTCTTCATTTGATGTAACTGAACTACGCTTGACCTGATTCCCGTTTAAGAGGGGATACGTAGGCAGCCCTGTGGGTTTGGTCATAATTCAATAAAAAATTTCATTTTTGTCCAAGGTCAGAAACTGGGGCAGAGTTTTAAGGAGGACCCTTAAAATTCCGGAGCAAGTCCAGCCAACTTCGTCATGTGTAGATAGGTCAAAGACTCACCTATTAATCTGGGATAGAATTTCGAGGTGGACCCTCAAAATTCTAATGAAAGGATGTCGCAATGCCTTTAAAAGTGTCACGTCATTGGTTCATCTAATTTATTTGGTATTGCATACTACTATGTTTTAAATAACTACATTCATCAAATGCACGTATGTTTTCTCGGAAACCTTAGTCTTTATTTTTTTTATGAGCAGCCAGATGCTACATATAGTAACTTGAGCAGGATCTCGATACAGAGCAAAGCAAGCAGGCGAAGGCACAAACCAACATTCCCCGTAGAACTCACGATTTTTCTTTGGATGTAGGAACAAGGAATAATCGCAAATATGTATACATATCAAAATCACTATCTTCATAACGACAAAGTTGCTAAACGCAAACACATCTCCAGCTAAGAAATTCTCAACTATCACCCATTATCTTTTCTTCGCATGAGGATAAGCACTGCCTCCTTAATTGCATAAGGCTAAGAATTGTCTTTCCTTGCATGAGACTAAGCATTGTCTCCCATCCTGCATGAGGCAAAGCCATGCCTCCTCAATTTCATGAGACTAAGCATTGTCTACTATCTGGCATGAGGCTAACCCATGCCTCCTCCTTGCATGAGACTAAGCCCTGTCTCCCTTTCTTTCATGAGGCTACGCATTGCCTCCTTAATTGTATAAAGCTAAGCATTGCCTTTCTTTGCATGAGACTAAGCATTGTCTCTCATTTTGCATAAGGCTAAGCCCTTCCTCCTTAATTGCATAAGGCTAAGCATTGCCTTTCCTTGCATGAGACTAAGCATTGTCTCCCATTTTTCATAAGGTTAAGCCCTGCCTTCCTAAATGCATAAGGCAAAGCATTGCCTTTCCTTGCATGAGACTAAACCATGTCTCCCTTTCTTTCATGAGGCTATGCACTGCCTCCTTAATTGTATAAGGCTAAACATTGCCTTTCTTTGCATGAGACTAAGCATTGTCTCCATTTTGCATGAGGCTAAGCCATGCCTCCTTAATTGCATAAGGCTAAGAATTGCCTTTACTTGCATGAGACTAAGCATTGTCTCCCATCCTGCATGAGGCAAAACCATGCCTCCTCAATTTCATGAGACTAAGCATTGTCTCCTATCTGGCATGAGGCTAACCCCTACCTCCTCCTTGCATGAGACTAAGCATTGTCTCTCATTTCGCACGAGGCTAAGCATTGCCTCCCTATTTGCATAAGGCTAAGCTCTGCCTTTCCTTGCATAACACCAAATGCTATGCTGCTTGAAATCTAGCATTATTTTTTTTATTTTTCTCGGGGCTAAGCCCTTCCCCCGATATTACAAAAGACTAAGCTCTATCTTGTTTCGCTTCGCATATGACCAAACATCATGTCTTTGCATCTCATGGGCTGAAATATCGCCATTCTGTCCAAAGGCATCATAGTTCGAAGGCATCATCCTCATAGCCAGAAGAAACCATGTCATGGCCCAAGGATCTCTCAATATTGCATATCATTATTCAAAGGCTTCATAGTTCAGAGGCACCATTTTCATGGCCCGAGAATATCTTTTCATGACTTGCGAATTCCTTATCACGCAATTCATGGCCCATGTCATCATGGTCTAAGGACATCATCCCCATCGTCCAAAGAGAGCTCTCATGGTCCAAAGGGAATTTGCATCATGTTTAAATTATCACAATATACACTTTTATGCATTGTGTTTAAGTTTTACAGATGATCTAGGAGGTAAACTGTTCTCCCAACGAGAGCAATCTTCGCTCCAGTTTCCATTCAATATTCACATCCTATAATTATTTCAAATGCACCCAACCACCGCCGTTACCCATTTCCACTTGATAACCGTTCAAATTCCATAGTCGTTCTAAGATACATCCATTCACAATTCCATATAAACTCATCTGACATCATTCTATCTAGAAGAACCTGTCCATTCCTATAACAACTCCATCGACCCAGTTCTCTACTAGATCTAGAACTACACACGACATGATTCCTGTATAATCATAGATATGTAGCCAACTCAGAGACCAGAGTTTGACCTCCATTTCTTTCAAATCCCGCATTTGTTAAAAATCGGTCACCATTTCTTTACCCGACAACTCTTTCATCATTCCGGGTAAAGAGGGGCAGCTGTTGATACCCAAGTTTTGCCTCATATTTTAAAACAATATATATTGTGATGACCCAAAACGTCATCTCTCAGTTTATAAGTCAAAATTGTGTTTCGAGGCCTTGAAAACCTCCTTTTATCTCACCCTGTTTTGCATGCATAGGCCGGGCCTATATCCAGAAAGCTTTTAATATGGAAAAAGCTGAGAAAAATGCTAATTTTGCCTTTAAAATTGAATTTAAGTTGACTTCGGTCAAAATTTTAGGTAAACGGACCCAGACCAGTGATTTTACGGTCTCGAAGGGTCCGTAGGAAAATATGGGACTTAGGCGTATGCCCGGAATTGAATTCCGAGGTCCCAAGCCCGAGAAATGAATTTTTGAAAAAAATTGTTTTACTGAAATTATAAGAGTTCTTGGAAATTTGATTATATTTGAAATTGATGGTATTGGGCCCGTATTTTGGTTCCGGAGCCCGGTATAGGTTAAATATGGTATTTGAGTGATGCCTGTAAAATTTGGTAAGAAATGAAGGTCATTTGACGTGATTCGGACCTGTAGTTTTGAAATTTGAAACTTTGAAAGTTCTTGAGATTTCCTTTGATTTTTACGCTAAATTCATTGTTTAAGATGTTATTTTGGAGATTTGATCACACAAGTAAGTTCATAGGATGTTTTTAAGGTTGTGTACATGTTTGGTTTGGAGCCCTGAGGGCTCGGGTGAGTTTCAGATAGCCGTTAGAGTGTTTTTGGACTTAGAAAATCTGGTGAGGGTGTTGTTTCTGGTTTCTAATGTTTTAATCTATGCGAACGCGTGGTAACTCACACGAACGTGAAGAACAAACGGGGAAAGGGTCTTGGGTACTATATGCGAACGCACTGGCCACGACGCGAACGCAGAGCCTTGGGAAGGTTGCTCTACGTGAACGCGTCTAGGTGCTCATGAACGCACTGTGTTAAGAGAGCTGGGGATGGGGGGAGTTGGAACCCTATGTGAACACGGCCAGTGGCACGAAAACGGAAAGGCAATGGAGGGGTGAGCTTACGTGCATGCATAGGCAGTGTCGCAAACGCGAAGGCCAATATGGCCCAAGGTTACGTGAACCCGACAGACCTCACGCGAACGCGTAGAAGGTGTGTCCAGCCCACTTAAAACAGTAGAAAAATGGGATTTTAGCCATAACTTCATATTTTCTAAACCAAGGAAGCTTAGGGGAGATTTTTGAAGGGGGATTTCACAACCAAGTTCTAGGTTTGTATTCTTAAACTCGTTTTCTTCATTTTTCATTAACACCCATTAGATTTCTAGGCCTAAATTCATTTCTTGAAGGGTAGAAATTAGGTATTTTAGGAGAATTAGGGATTTTACAAATTTGGGAATTTAGACCTCGATTTGGGGTCGGATTCCGAAAATAATTATATATTCGGGCTCGTGGGTGTATGGGTGATCGGGTTTTGGTCCGAACCTCGTATTTTGACCAAGCGGGCCGGGGTTGATTTTTGACTTTTTGGGAAGAATAATAGAAAACTCATAATTAAGCATTGGGGTTGAATTATTTAGCATTTATTGATATTATTAAGCTGATTATGTCTGGATACAATTGAATTGGAGGCAAATTCAAAAGGGAAAGCGGTAATTGAGGCTTGAGTTTGGTCGTGGAATTCGAGGTAAGTGTTTGGCTTAACCTTAGCTTGAGGGAATATGTATTGTGTCTTATCTGCTACGTGTTAGTATAATATGAAACGTATAGGTGTAGTGACGAGTATCTATACGTTGGTGTCAAGCATGCTGTCATTCGAATACTGTGATTTATGTGATTTTTCATTAAGCATTACTTGAGTTTCATTTGACAATTATCTATATTGGTGGTGTTTTTCTTGGTATTGATCATTGTTGAGTATTGGTTCAAGCTTAGAATTACTACGTGAAATTGAGTAACTTGGTGAGATTTGTTGTAGCTGTTTCCCTTGCCGGGATGATATTGATTCTACTGTTGACTCCCTTGCCGAGACGTTATGGATTTATTATTGTTGTGTGTATTGTTGAATTCCTTGCTGGATTGTTGTTATTGATTTGTTTGGGTGAGGAAGACTGTGAAGAACGAAAGATGATGTCGTGCCATCTCTTTTGATTTATTATGGGAATGAGAGTAAAAGCACGAAGGGTGATGCCATGTCGTTTCTATTGATTCATTCTGAGGATGAGAGTAAAAGTACGAAGGGTGATGTTGTTTCATATTATGATATTAAAAGCATGAAGGGTGATGTCGTTCCATTTCTATTGATTCATTGTGAGGAAGAAAGTAAAAGAACGAAGGGTGATGCCGTGCATTCTATTTATTATTTGGTGAGGATGAGAGTAAAAGCACGAAGGGTGATGCCGTGCACTTATTTTTGTGATGTTACTTATGTTTCTTAAATTTATCTCTAATATGTTGCTTTACTTAGTTATTTCCATTATTTGATATTTCCTCCCCTTAGCATGTTCCCCTTTCTTTGTATTTAGCTGTTTATCTCTTGTTATTATTTTCTCTGTATATGATTAAACTGCACAGGTTTAGCTGGTTGTCATGTCCTTGCCTCGTCACTACTTTGACGAGGTTAGACTCAACACTTACTCATTATATGGGGTTGGTTGTATTGATGCTACACTCTGCACTTTTGAGCAGATCTCGGTACAGGAACCTACAGACCTTAGAGTGAGGAGACTGCCTTCAGTCCATTTGGAGATTCCGAGGTAGTCCTGCAGGCGTCCGCAGGCCTTGGCGTCCCCTCCTACTTTATTTCCACTTCGTTCTTCTTTATTTTGAGACAGATGTATCTATTTTGTTCAGAACTTTATATGTAGTATTCATAGACAGTTCGTGAATTTGTGACACCAAATTCTAGATTTAGTATTATGATTTTCGTAATGGCATTTAATTAAGTTGTTAGACTTTGTTTTCCCTCGCACTTTTATTCCCGCTGATTTGTACATCATCTGTTATATATTAAAAATAAATGAATAAGTTATATAAAAATTAATGTTTTCTTGCCTAGCGGGTTCAATGTTAGGCGCCATCACGGTCCCAACAGTGGGAAATTCGGGTCGTGACAAGTTGGTATCAGAGCACTAGGTTTCTTAGGTCACAATTCACGGACAAGCTTAGTAGAGTCTGAGGGATCTGTACAAAGATGTATGTGCTTATCCGCCAGAGGCTACAGAGTTTAGGAATGACTTCACATCTATTCTTCGTGTCGTGAGATTTGATTTCTCAACACTAATTGAATTTCTACTGTATTCTCTCGCAGATGGCGAGAACACGTGCTTCTTCATCCACTGATCAGCAACCCGAGTCTCCAGTTGCAGCTGTTATGAGGAGCCGAGAACGAGGCCTAGGCCATGCTAGAGGCCGAGGTAGGGGCATAGCTCATCCTAGAGAAGCAGCCCTAGTGGCGGAGCCTCAGGTAGAGTTTGCTGATGAGGTTCCTGCATAGACAGTCCCGGTTGGACCAGCTCAGGTTCCCTAGGGGTTCATTGCCACCCCGGTACTCCAGGATGCTCTGGTCCGTCTAGTGGGCCTTATGGAGAGCGTTGCTATGGCAGGTTTACATCCTACAGCACCAGCCATCTCTCAGGCTGGGGGAGGAGCCCAGACTCCCGCTACTTGCACTCCAGAGCAGTTAGCTTCTCAGTTCCAGACTCCAGCGCCTCAGACAGCTGGGGTAGTTCAGCGGGGTATTGTGGCTCAGACCGGTGATGGAGCAGCTATGTCTGTTGATGATTTATGGAGGTTGGATCGGTTCACCAAGCCGTTTACTACTACTTATAGCGGTGTATCTTCAGAGGATCCCCAGGACTATTTGGATAGCTGCCACGAGGTTCTATGGAACAAGGGGATAGTGGAGACCAATGGGTTCGACTTTGCTACTTTTCATCTGTCAGGTCCCGCGAAGACCTTGTGGAGAGATTATTATTTGGCTAGACCTGCTAGATCACTGCCTTTGACTTGGGCCCAATTCTCTTATTTGTTTCAGGAGAAGTTTCTCCCTGTCACTTAGAGAGAGGATTATTAGAGGCAGTTTGAGCGTCTCCAGCAGAGTTTTATGACCGTCACTCAGTATGAGACCAGATTCATTACCTTTGCCCATCATGCTATTATGATACTTCCCACCGACCGAGAGAGGGTGAGGAGGTTTATTGAGGGACTAGCTCAGCCGATCAGATTGTAGATGGCTAGAGAGGCAGTGAGTGATATTTCCTTTCAAGATGTAGCCAATGGGGCCAGACGAGTCGAGATGTAACTATCATAGGGGAGTGGTCAGGGATCTGACAAGAGGTCTTGTTATTTTGGCCGGTTCAGTGATTTCTCATCTGGAGGCAGGGATTCTTTTGGTAGCGGCCATCCTTCTAGGCCGTTTCAGTTAGCACTTCAGGTTTCTCGCAGTGATCCAGGTGGTCGTGGTTCCCACATGTAGTGTTCTGATTAGTTTCCCTATAATGCACCACCAGCTACTATATGTGCACCGTCGCTCTAGAGTTTTCAGGGAGGTTACTCAGGTTTTTAGGTTCAGTTTCAGGGCCAGCAGTCTCAGCAGCCGAGATCTTGTTATACTTGTGGTGGTCCGGGGGACATTTCTTGATTTTGCCCTCGAGCCTCGAGCAGTTCTCATCACCAGGGTTCTCGTGCATGGTTCTGGCACCAGGTACTCCAACACCCTCTCTACTAGCCAGAGCTGGGGGTCGAGGTGTTAGGGTGGAGGTCAAGCAGTTAGAGGTGGAGGCCAGGCTACTAGAGGTAGAGGTCAGCCAGTAGGAGGCCGTCCCATGGATGTAGTTCAGATTGGTGGGGCCCAGCTCCGTTGTTATGATATTCCATCCAGACCTGAGGCTGAGGCCTCTGATGAGGTTATCATATATATGGGTTCAGTTTGCATCATGGATGCTTCGGTTTTATTTGATCCACGGTCCACATATTCCTATGTGTCATCTTATTTTGCTCATTATTTGGTTATTCCTTGTGATTCTCTAAGTACTCCTGTATATGTGTCTACACTGGTGGGAGATTCTATTATGGTGGATCGTGTCTACCGTTCGTGTGTAGTGGTTATTGGTGGTCTTGAGACCAGTGTAGATATTTTACTCCTTGATATGGTAGATTTTGATGTTATTTTGGGGATGGATTGGTTGTCGCCTTATCATGCCATACTGGACTGTTATGCCAAGACCGTGACCTTAGCATTGCCAGGGTTGCCTCGACTGGAGTAGAGAGGGACTCCTAGTCATTCTTCCACTAGGGTTATCTCATATATGAAGGCTCGGCGTATGGTCGAGAAGGTGTGTTTGGCCTATTTGGCCTATGTTCGTGATTCTAGTGTCGAGGTTCCTTCTATGGAGTTTGTGCCCATTGTCCATGAGTTTCCAGAGGTGTTTCCTGCAGACCTGCCAGGTATGCCACTTGATAGGGATATTGACTTTTGCATTGATTTGGCTCTGGGCACTCAACCCATTTTGTATTCCGCCATATCATATGGCCCCGCCAAATTGAAGGAGTTGAAAGAACAGTTGTGGGACTTTCTTGATAGAGGCTTTATTAGACCTAGTGTCTCGCCTTGGGGTGCGCCAGTGTTGTTTGTTAAGAATAAGGATGGGTTGATGAGGATGTGCATAGATTATCGGCAGTTG
The DNA here is from genome assembly GCA_005239525.1 of Nicotiana knightiana. Classification (NCBI taxonomy): domain Eukaryota; kingdom Viridiplantae; phylum Streptophyta; class Magnoliopsida; order Solanales; family Solanaceae; genus Nicotiana; species Nicotiana knightiana. Next base: position 224,633 of record ML386862.1, on the reverse strand, counting down.
AACAAGGTTACCATCAAGAATAAGTATCAGTTGCCGAGGATTGATGATTTATTTGATCAGATTCATGGTGCCAAGGTATTTTTGAAGATTGATTTCAGATCTGGCTACCATCAGTTGAGGATTAGGGTCCCTAAGAAAGCTTTTCGCACTCGGTACGGGCATTATGAGTTCTTAGTGATGTCATTCTGGTTGACAAACGCCCCAGCAGCTTTCATGAACTTGATGAACCAAGTGTTCAGGCCTTATTTGGATTACTTCGTGATTGTATTCATTGATGATATTCTGATTTATTCCCGCAGCTGGGAGAAGCATGAGCAGCACCTTTGAGTCGTTCTCCAGACTCTGAACGACAGTCAGTTATATGCTAAGTTTTTGAAATGTGAGTTTTGGTTGAGTTCAGTTAATTTCTGGATCATGTTGTACCAGCGGAGGGTATTTAGGTGAATCCTAAGAAGATTTTAGCGGTCAAGGATTGGCCTAGACCCACATCAGCTATAGAGATCCGGAGTTTCTTGGGTTTGGAGGGTTATTACCGTCGGCTTGTGGAGGGCTTTTCATCTATTGCATCCCCGATGACCAGATTGACTCAGAAGGGTGCCCAGTTCTGGTGGTCAGAGGAGTATAAGGCGAGCTTCCAGAAGCTCAAGAGAGCTTTGATTACGTCACCAGTGTTGGTTTTTCCCACAAGTTCAGGGCCATATACTGTGTATTGTGATGCATCTCGGGGTGGAGTTGGTGCATTGTTGATGCAGGATGTCAAGGTAATTTATATGCTTCACGTCAGTTGAAGATCCACGAGAAGAATTATCCAGTTCATGATTTGGAGTTAGCAGCCATTGTCCACGCGCTGAAGATTTGGAGGCTTATCTGTATGGCGTGTCATGTGAGGTGTTCACAGATCACAAGAGTTTGCAATATTTGTTCAAGCAGAAAGAGCTGAACTTGAGGCAGAGGAGATGGTTGGAGCTGTTGAAAGACTATGAAATCACCATCTTATATCATCCGGGGAAGGCCAATGTGGTGGCCGATGCTTTGAGTAGGAAGTCATCCAGTATGGGTAGTCTTGCATATATTCCGATCGGGGAAAGACCGGTTTCTTTAGATGTTCAGGCTTTAGCCAATCGATTCATGAGATTGGATGTTTCCGAGTCCGGCCGTGTTCTAGCTTATACAGTTGCTCACTCTTCATTATTTGCTCGTATTCGAGATCGATAGTGTGATGATCCTCATTTGTGTGTCCTTAGGGATACAGTGCGGCATGGTGGTGCCAAGCAGGTTACAGTTGGTGATGATGGAGTTTTACGGATGCAGGGTCATATTTGTGTGCCCAATGTGGATGGACTTCGTGAGTTGATTTTAGAGGAGGACCATAGTTCCTGGTACTCCATTCATTCGGGCGCCGCAAAGATGTATCAGGATTTGCGGAAGCATTATTAATGGAAGAGGATGAAGAAGGATACTGTGGCATATGTAGCTCGGTGTTTGAATTGTCAGCAGGTTAAGTACGAGCATCAGAGGCTTGTGGATTGCTTCAGCAGATTGAGATTCCTGAGTGGAAGTGGGAGCGTATCACCATGGATTTCGTTGTTGGGCTCCCACGGACTCAGAGGAAGTTCGATGCAGTATGGGTTATTGTGGATAGGCTTACCAAGTCAACACATTTCATCCCTGTGGTAGTTTCATATTCTTTGGAGCGATTGGCAAAGATCTAAATTAGGGAGATTGTTCGTCTTCATGGTGTGCCCGTCTCTATTATTTATGATCGAGGTACGCAGTTTACCTCGCATTTCTGGAGGGCAGTTCAGTGTGAGTTGGGAACGAGGGTTGAGTTGAGCACAACATTTCATCCTCAGACGGACGGACAGTCCGAGCGTACTATTCAGATTTTGGAGGATATGCTACGAGCTTGTGTCATTGACTTTGGAGGTTCTTGGGATCAGTTCTTGCCATTAACTGATTTTGCTTACAACAACAGCTATTAGTCGAGCATTCAGATGGCTCCCTATGAGGCATTATATGGTAGGCGATGTCGGTCGTCGGTTGGATAGTTTGAGCCGGGAGAGGCTTGGTTTTTGGGTACAGACTTAGTGCAGGATGCCTTGGATAAGGTTAAGATCATTCAGGATAGACTTCGTACAGCTTAGTCCAGGAAGAAGAGTTATGCCGAGGGCAGAGTTCGTGATGTGGCATTCATCGTTGGAGAGCGGGTGTTTCTTCGGGTATCACCCATGAAGGGCGTGATGAGATTTGGGAAGATGGGCAAACTAATCCCTAGGTACATAGGCTCACTTGAGATCCTTGATAGAGTGAGAGAGGTGGCTTACAGACTTTCGTTGCCACCAAATTTATCAATTGTGCATCAACTGTTCATGTGTGTATGCTTCGGAAGTATCATGTCGATCCAGCCCATGTGTTAGACTTTAGCAGTGTCCAGTTGGACAAGGATTTGACCTATGAGGAGGAGCCGATAGCCATATTAGACCGGCATATTCGTCAGTTGAGATCGAAAAGTTATCCTTCGGTTCATGTTCAGTGGAGAGGTCAGCCTGCCGAGGAAGCTACCTCGGAGTCCGATTCCGATATGCGGAGCATGTATCCCCATCTTTTCCCCGATTCAGGTACTTTTCTATATCCGTTTGAGGACGAACATTTATTTTAGAGGTGGAGAATGTGATACCCAAAAAGTCATATCTCATTTTATAAGTCAAAAATGTGTTCCGGGGCCTTGAAAACCTCCTTTTATCTCACCTCATTTTTGCATGCACAGTGCGGGCGTATATCCGGAACGCTTTTAATATGGAAAAATTGAGAAAATGCTAATTTTGCCTTTAAAATTGAATTTAAGTTGAATTCGATCAATATTTTGAGTAAACGGACCCGGACCCATGATTTGACGATCCCGGATGGTCCGTAGGAAAATATGGGACTTGGGCGTATGCCCGAAATTGAATTCCGAGGTCCCAAGCCCGAGAAATGAATTTTTGAAAAAAATTATTTTACTGAAATTATAAGTGTTTTTAGAAATTTGATTATATTTGAAATTGATGGTATCGGGCCCGTATTTTGGTTTCAGTGCCTGGTACAAGTTTAATATGGTATTTGAGTGATGCCTGTAAAATTTGGTAAGAAATGGAGGTCATTTGACGTGATTCGGACTCATAGTTGTGAAATTTGAAACTTTGAAACTTCTGAGATTTTCCTTTGATTTTTATGTTAAATTCGTTGTTTAAGATGTTATTTTGGTGATTTTATCGCACGAGTAAGTCTGTAGGATGTTTTTAAGGTTGTGTACATGTTTGGTTTGGAGCCCGAGGGCTCGGGTGAGTTTCAGATAGGCGTCAGAGTGTTTTTTGACTTAGAATATCTGGTGAGGGTGTTCTTTCTGGTGTCTGGTGTTTTACTCTATGCGAACACATGGTAACTCATGCGAACGCGAAGAACCAATGGGGAAAGGGGCCTGGGTACTCTATGCGAACACACTGGCCATGACGCGAACACGGAGCCCTGGGTAGGTTGCTCTATACGAACGCGTCTAGGCCCTCGTGAACGCACTGTATTAAGGGAGCTGGGGATGGGGGGAGTTGGAACCCTATGTGAACACGGCCAGAGGCACGAGAACTCGAAGTTCGGGGAGGGGTGAGCCTATGCGAATGTATAGGCAGTATCGCGAATGCGAAGGCCAATATGGCCCAAGGCTACGTGAACGCGATAGACATCACGCGAAAGGGTAGAAGATCTGTCCAGACCACTTAAAACAATAGCAAAATAGGATTTTAGTCATAACTTCATATTTTCAAAACCAAGGAAGCTTAGGGGTGATTTTTGAAGGGGGATTTCACCACAAATATTCGGGCTCGTGGGTGTATGGATGATGGGGTTTTGGTCCGAACCTCGTGTTTTGACCAAGCGGGCCCGGGGTTGATTTTTGACTTTTTGGAAAGAATGATAGAAAACTCAAAATTAAGCATTGGTTGAATTATTTAGCATTTATTGATATTATTAAGCTGATTATGTCTAGATACAATTGAATTGGAGGCGAATTCAAAAGGGAAAGCGGTAATTGAGGCTTGAGTTTGGTCTGGAATTCGAGGTAAGTGTTTGGCTTAACCTTAGCTTGAGGGAATAGATATTGTGTCTTATTTTCTACATGTTAGTATAATGTGCAACATATAGGTGTGGTGACGAGTATCTATACGTTGGTGTCAAGCATGCCGTGAGTCGAATATTCCGATTTATGTGATTTTTCATTAAACATTACTTGAGTTTAATTTGATAAATATCTATATTGATGGTGTTTTTTTTGTATTGATCATTGTTGAGTATTGGTTCAAGTTGAGAATTACTACATGAAATTGAGTAACTAGGTGAGATTGGTTATAGCAGCTTCCCTTGCCGGGATGATATTGATTCTATTGTTGACTCCCTTGCCGGGACGTTATGGCTTTATTATTGTTATGTGTATTATTAATTTCCTTGTCGGATTGTTGTTATTGATTTGTTTGGGTGAGGAAAGAGTGTACATAAGGAAGGGTGATGATGTGCTATCTCTATTGATTTATTGTAAGGATGAGAGTAAAAGCACGAAGGGTGATGTCGTGCTGTTTCTATTGATTTATTGTGAGGATGAGAGTCAAAGCACGAAGGGTGATGACGTGCCATATTGTGATATTAAAAGAATGAAGAGTGATGTTTTGCCGTTTTTATTGATTCATTGTGAGGATGAGAGTAAAAGCACGAAGGGTGATGACGTGCATTCTATTTATTATTTGGTGAGAATGGGAGTAAAAGCACGAAGGGTCATGCCGTGAACTTGTTTTTGTGTTGTTGCTTAAATTGATATCTAATTTGTTGCTTTACTTCGTTATTTCCATTATTTGATATTTCCTCCCCTCAGCATGTTCCCCTTTCTTTGCATTTAGCTGTTTATTTCTTGTTATTATTTTCTCTGTATATGATTAAACTGCACAGGTTTAGCTGGTTGTCGTGTCCTAGCCTCGTCACTACTTCGCCGAAGTTAGGCTCGACACTTACTCAGTACATGGGGTCGGTTGTACTGATGCTACACTCCGCACTTTTTTGCAGACCCCGGTACAGGACACTACGAACCTTAGAGTGAGGAGGCTGCCTTCAGTCCATTTGGAGATTCCGAGGTAGTCCTGCAGGCGTCCGCATGCCTTAGCGTCCCCTCCTACTTTACTTTCACTCTGCTATTCTTTATTCTGAGACAAATGTATTTATTTTGTTCAGACCTTTATATGTAGTATTCATAGACAGTCCGTGAAGTTGTGACACCAAATTCTGGGTTTAGTATTATGATTTTCATAATGGCATTTAATTAAGTTGTTAGACTTTGTTTTCCCTCGCACATTTATTTCCGCTGATTTGTACACCACCTGTTATCTATTAAAAATAAATGAATAAGGTAAATAAACATTAACGTTGGCTTGCCTAGTGGGTTCATTGTTAGGCGCCATCGCGGTCCTAACGGTGGGAAACGGGTCGTGACATATATATACTTTCAAAATAGTATATTTGCATCATCATTTAGCTTATAAACCTATACAAGCATTTTTTATAATTTTACATAATTTTTAAAGGCTTTAAATCAATTTATTTTTGTATTTTTATTATATAAATATCTAATAATTATCCAATTATTTTTATGATGATTGAATCATCCAAACTTGTCAGTTACATCAACATGTATGTTTTTAAATATTTTACCGCATTTTTTATAATTACATTTTTGCATTTTTAGGGCTAATTGCATAGTTTTGCAATAATAGCCCATATTCATGAATAATTACATTATATATGCAAAAATAACTTTTTATATTTTTATAATGTTAATAATTATTTTAAATAATTTTAGTGCATAAATAATATTTTTGTTTTTTATTAATTACTTTTATAAATTACTTTTGTTAAATATTGGGTATTTAAAAACTATCCTAAATTCCTGAACCTATTTTTCGGACCAAATATTGGCCCATAGCACCTACTACAGTGGCCCAAATATTCCAGCCCAAACCAAATCTACCCAACCCCCTAAACCCGGTCTCGACCCATTTCTAATAACCCGAACCAACTGCCTTCTAATCGTGGCCGCTGATCTCTGAGATCAACATCCCATATCAAACCCTCCCCTTTAACTACCCAAACACCTCACCCTAATCTCATTCTCCCCTCATCTGCCGCCTCTGCATCGTCTCACCTCCCTTCTCCCTCCTAAGAACCCTAGCCGCCGTCCCTAAATCCTCTCTTAATCCCGCCTAACATGGAATGTCATGGTTATTTCTTGCCATATACGACCTCCTCCTTGTACTAGCCACTCTCTTGTATTGCTTTCCTAAACATGGCAAGCAAATCTCATCAAAATCGAACCAAAATAAGTTCAAATCTCTGATCTTTCTGTTGTTCTGTCTATATTCATCCTTTGTTCTATTGTGAGTACGAATATTTGTGTATCTTTTGGTGATTCTTACTTACCCTAAAACTAGGGTTTTCAAATCCCTTCAGATCGAACCAATATTGATTCGATTCTCTGATTTTAAGTGTTATTATGTCTATCTTCGCCCTATATTCTACTGTAGTCAGATATTTTTTGTTATATTTTTGTCAATATTTACTTTCCCTAAAAATTAGGGTTTGCCTGATTTTCTCCTAAATTTGTTCTAATCGATTATGCATGCTCTTCTTTCCTTACTTTTATGTCTGATTGATTATGTTTCCTTGTTTGTTTGTTTGTTTAATTCTTACTATTATAAAAACCCGTTCCCCTTCCCCTTTTAGACAGAACTTCAATCACTATTTTTCCCCTAAAAATTGAGGCTTCACTCTGTGTTCATTGAGTATCTTGTTCTGTTTTGGGCTCTTGGCCGGCTGGAAGGTAAGGCTACCGAATTTCTATTTTTCAACCTCTCTTGGGTGTGAGCACTGTCGTGGGTTCTTGAAACCCTTGGGAGCTTGATACACTTGAGACTTTGGGTCCTATTTGTTGTTCTTTCTTGTTTATTAAACAATCACTGTTTAGTTTCTAAATCTTTGCAATCTTTATTCCATTATATTAGCATGTTCTCTGAAACCGCATGACTTAATATTTTCCCTTGACTCTCTTCATGTGTGATTCAACCTATAATTGCTAGCTTAATAATGTCTTTGCACCTAACTTAGCTAACTTGGACTGATTGAAGCATGTTTAGCTTGGTGATTATTGATAATTGAATGTTCTACCTTGATTATATGACTTAATCCGTGTTCTTTGCCTTATTCTGAACTTCTAGTGATTAATTGATGTTATTAGCATGCCCTAAACTATTTAAGAGCTTCACTCTAAGTGTAGTATGCTCCTATGAATAAGTTTGTCACTCAATGTATTCTTGATCTATCCAATTCTGTACCTATAACAACATACTATCCTTTGAACTAGTCTTTCTTGACTAATTCCCTCTATGACCTTTGATTCTGTTTGTATTATAATGTTTTCCTCCTGTATTTGGTATTATATCATCCTTTAAGTTACAAACTGTTTGCATTAATTGGTTTTATTAATCTCATGCTCCTTGTCTGTTAACTTTGTAATCCCAGGCTCCTTGCTTCTTATTATATGTCACCATGCCCCAATGTATTAGCTTGTTTCTTACGTTCATGATCATTATGTGATTATTTTGTAGTGTTCTACAAACGTTTTTCCTAACCTATTGCTTTATTACTATTTTCACTGGTTGTTTCATGTTATGGGTTTAATTCTGGGCCGGCTGAACGCCAAGCCCCCCCCCCCCCCCCCCCCCCCC